>JAHZMV010001107.1:0-10449 GCA_027743765.1 Coecobrya sp. COE2 | reverse complement strand
GAACCAAGTATAATAACGAAAAATCTTACAAAGAAATATGGCGGTGTGATGGCTCTGGATCATCTCAATTTTCAGCTTTTTCACGGAGAAATTTTTGCGCTCTTGGGGTGAACATGAATGTCTACATATTTTTGCAATTATTGAAGGGTTTATTAGGTTTGATGGTTTCCTTTTTATTGTTTTTGATAGGCACAACGGTGCTGGTAAATCAACAACGCTGAATCTGTTTTCTGGTAACTCCATTTTTGTTCCAGTTGCTCTGTGGTATTTACTCAAATGATTCTCAAATAACTAATGTCGCTTTTGTAATAAAAAGGTTATACACCGCCCACGTTTGGAACTGCCAATATTTGCGGGTACGACATGAAAACTCACATGGCCCAAATCCAGGCGTTTACAGGCATGTGTCCTCAGAAGAATTCAGTGTATGATGATTTAACGCCCCTTGAGCACTTGATGATATTCGGTCGAGTAAGTTTTTTAAATATATTGCACAAATAAAGTAAAAATAAGTGTGGAAGGTCGGACTAATTATGGGCGCATGATGCTAATTTATTACAGCTCCGAGGTCTTCATGGGGCAGACGTCCAGGAGGAAAGTATGGAACTGCTGGAAAAGTTGCGCATACATGAAATGGCGCATTGGGCCGTTAGAAAGTTATCAAAGGGAGACAAGCGAAAACTGAGCTTGGCCATTGCTTTGATTGGAAATCCAAAAGTTTTAATCCTTGATGAACCTACAGCGTGAGTTTTATGGCGGTCCAAGTCCAAGTGGCCGTCTGAGCCGTAACCTTTTTATTTATATTTTATAGAAATTGTTTGTTATGCAGTTTTCCTGCAGTTTCATGACTCTACTCAGTACTCGCCTTTAAATGGATGATGATACCATGTGAAACTTATAATAATATGTAACTATAACTGTAGTAGTAGTTACTTTTCTGATTATTTCAAAAATTATTTTCAGGGGTCTGGATTATTACAGCCGAAGAGCTGTTTGGGATTTATTACTGGTAATAGTACATTAATATACCTAGATGCACAGACTGAAATTACTATAACTTGAAAACCGACTTGATACGAAGAGCAGTAACTGTAACCTTTTTATATAAAGAAAATTCGGTCCAACCACACAATCATTTTCTCCACTCACTATATGGATGAAGCGGAGCTACTTGGTGACAGGATCGGAATCCTTGCGTCAGGCAAAATGGAACTTTGTGGGTCTCAAGCTTTCCTCCGACGGCAAGTCGGATTGGGTTACTCGTTAAAAATAAAAATGGATCCTCACGTTAAACATGACCAGAATGAAATTTTAAAAGTTGTGCAAGGCTCTATGCCAAAAGCCAGCTTGAGCACTCTCCCTATTTCCCCCAACCCTCACACCCACTGCAACTGCAATCTCCCGATTGAAGGTTATTCGTCATCCGCCATGTCGACGCTATTCGCTGATCTAGCCAAAGTAAAGGAATCACTCGGCATTGTAGGCTTTTCTGTCTCCTACTCCACGATCGATGAAGTCTTCATGGCGTACTTATAATATACCATAGTTTTACCATTTTTGACAACTTTGAGAGATGCTTTGACAAAAGTTCAAATTATTATTCTTGTTTTAGGCTAACCCGCCAATTAAATCCCACTGCAGAAGAAGTGATTCCTATTGAAAACGACGAGGATGATTACCATGCAGAGGGTCACGAGGGCAAGTTTTTATTTTCTGTTCATTTTGAAGTTATTGATAATAATTCTGATTTGTATATTCATGTTCATGCCTATTATTTCTTCCAGAAAACATTAGGAGAATGTTTAACGTTAAAAAGAAACGACTGCTTTCTGTGATCCAATATTTTGTCCTTTTTCGAAAGAGAATGTCACATGCTTGGCGTAATAAGCAAATTCTAATTTTTCAGGTAGTTAAAATAACACGAGGTAATCTTGTTTTTAATAATTATATCAGAGATAAAGAATGTTTTCAAAAGTTATTTGGTTCCTGGCATAGGTAATCATACCTTTTCTGATTTATCTTGCGGGAGTCTTCCGGTTGAGCTCACATGTTGAAATAGATGGACGATCTGGCCCCCCTCTCGAGCTGAAACTTGACACTTATGATAGCCCAATCACTATGTATCATGCAACCGATGAGACATTTGTAAGTAATTAACAGAAGTAAACATTTAATTGATTGATTTAAAGAAAAAAATTGGATCTCTGTTGGTTTGTGGAAGATTGACGAGAAAACGCTAAAAGCAGTGGTTGGCTCCAGCGCAACATACTCTCCCATCTCTGATATATCCGGAGACTATATTCACACGGACTACTACGAATTAAGGAATCATCATTTTGTTGGAATCTCAGCCGAGGCAGGGAGCAAGGGTCAAATGTATGTACACTTTTCACCCTACGTCCTCCACTCGGCTCCACTCGCGATGAACTTATTCTCTAATACCCTTGTGAAGCATATGGCTCTTGATAGAAGAATTACTACTGTTAACCATCCCCTTCAACATCCATATTTTACTGGTCCTAACTATGAGGAGGATCCTTATGCTCCGGAGATATTTTCCATGATTACTACCCTGTCTTCTACCATTACTATTCTGTTTTGCGTAATATTTCCCCTGGATGAGAAGTTAAATGGGTCAAAACATCTCCAGTTTATGTCCGGCGTGAGCGCATGGGTTTACTGGCTCGCAATTTTCACTTGGGATGTTATTTCAGTTTTGATCGAATCCGTGAGCGTGGTTCTCATTATTTATTCGCACCCCCCAGCCAAAGAGTTAGCTACCCATGGAGGTGTTGACGGAGGAAACATAGGAAGACTCATTCTTATGTGCGGAATCATATATAGTGAGCTGATGCTAGTCTATACTATTTCTCACTTTGCCAAATCAAAGTCTGGAGGATTTGCGTTGTTGGTGGCAATCATCATCTTATTTGGAATCATTCTTCCCTTTCTTGCATTTGGTGTGGACTTTGAGGGCACAACCTTCAATGACCTTTCCATTTGGTTTCTGCTCCTAATCCCCATCTTCGCGTTCTCGTCAGCTCAAAGAAAGTATGCTCTTACATTACTCAGCAATGGACGATGTACTCATTTCACTGAAATGGGGAAAGAAAAATACTGCCGAGTTTCCCAAAGCATTGATAAACACAAAAGAAAAGTAAGATGCTGCGAAAATTGCGTTGATATACCAGGTATGTTTATTATATGTCGGTTAGTTAATTAGTTTTTATAATCAATACCCCTAGATTTTAATAATTTAAACGTAAAAGTGCATTCCGTTTGGGTCTAGGTTCCGAAGAGTGTCATGATAGAGCCGAATTCCTTCGTCTTCCCTGGGCAGACCATTACCATTCTTATAAAGACAATCAAAATTCCAATGAACATGATGACCACGAGGCAATAGCAGGAAGCCGAAGTATATTCTACGAACTCGTGTATATTTATGTCATTGGGGTTATTTTCAATATTCTTGTTGTGCTCTGGGATTCGGATATTTGGCGCTATTTGTCCTGTTGTGTGAGTGGCGAGCGGAGCAAAGCTTTCCAGACAAATGTCGACGATGAAGATATTGTGGACGAAATGGATCGCGTGGAGAGAATGGTGGACAAGAAGAAAATAGACAAGGAGGCATTAGTGGCCCATAACCTTTGTAAAAGTTACGGAACATATCCCGCGCTACATAATCTTTCGTTTACTGTTCACCCAGGGGAAGCTTTTGGAATTATTGGCGTTAACGGGGCTGGAAAGTCGACTCTATTTAGTTTACTTAGCGGAGCAGTAACACAAACGTATGGGAATGTTTATTCGGTGGATTCCAGTTTAAACTCAAAAAGGACACATTTGATGAGGAAAATGGGATATGCACCACATCATGGTTTGGCACTCTTTGATTATTTAACGTGTACCGAAACCCTTTACCTGTTTGGAAGACTAAGATCGCTTAGCTCAAAACAAGCTAGAGAAACTGGGGCGTTTCTTCTGAAAGCTATGGGATTGGAGCAGTTTTCAAACGTACGCATTATGTTGCTGAGTGGAGGAACAAAGAGAAGATTGGGTACGGCTGTAGCAGTAGTCGCCGACCCTCCTATTGTCCTTTTTGATGAGCCGGTAAAAAAATCAGGTTCTTTTAACTGTCTCCAGTATTGTATGATTTGTTTTGATTTCAAATACATTAATGGATTTACTTTTATTTGTTGGTGTAGACCTCTGCTGCTGATCCAGCGTCTCGTCGCAAGTGCTGGGAAATTATCAAGGAAGTAAAAAAGGCTGGACACACTTTGATCATGAGCTCCCATCAAATCCATGAGTGCGAAGATTTGTGTCATCGGTTGGTGATTTTAGTTGATGGTAAATTCCAGTGCATTGGCAGTCCAAGCCATCTCAGAGAAAAATTTGGAAGCGGGTACAAACTGATTGTGAAGCTGATCCCAGGCCCTGCTGAAAGTCAAGGATATGTAAGCTCTCTGAGTGAGTCTATCGTCAAAACGTTCAATCCTTGCACGTTGAGGGATCGAAGGAGAAATGTGGTTCAGTATGTCATTCATAATGCAGACTTTTCATGGGACTTCCTCTTCCAAATGATGGAACACATTAAACTCAGGTACAATGACCTCGTCGAAGACTACGCTTTCAGTAATACAACAATGGAAGAAGTGTTTTTGTCTTTCGTCATCCTGCAAAATTGTGGAAGGATCTTGGATCAATCTCCGGGTGGTTGCTTCGGCAGTATACTTTAATGCTAGTCTATAATGCTATTCAGTTTACTAACAATGCAAAAAGTAAAAACATTAATATTACTTTTACACTATAATAAATGCTCAAACGAAATGTTGAAATTATTCAGTTTTGGCTATATATGCACGTGTTATATGATATAATGTACAATTATGATGTTGGTGCAGCGTGATAACGTTGACTCAGCTTATAAAGAAATAAGTTTAAATGCTAAATAAAAGCAATAAAAATCAACACAATTTTGTAAACTGTAATACAACAATGGAAGAAGTGTTTTTGTCTTTCGTCATCCTGCAAAATTGTGGAAGGATCTTGGATCAATCTCCGGGTGGTTGCTTCGGCAGTATACTTTAAAGCTAGTCTATAATGCTATTCAGTTTACTAACAATGTATAAACATTAATATTACTTCTACAATATAATAAATACTTCAACGAAATGTTGAGAATACAAACTCATTTTTGGCTAAATAGGCATGTGTTATATGATATAATGTACATGTTATGATGTTGGTGCAGCATGATAACGTTGACTCAGCTTATAAAGAAATAAGTTTAAATGCTAAATAAAAGCAATAAAAATCAACACAATTTTGTAAACCTGTGCAAAAAAATGAGCACTCTCGACTGCCATTTCAGTCAGTTAATAATTTCAATCCAAATGATTCAGAATTTTGTCTCAGTCTGCTAAGAGTTTCCATTTTGTAAATTTTCCAACAAGCCTATTCAACTTCGACTGACATACTTAGCTGGTTGTTCAGTAACATTCTTACTTGTTTTATATTTATTCATTACATACAATTTACTGCAATAGCAATGCCACCAGGCTTGATTTTTGTGTGTATTACGATAATTATATTTCCACCATGTTTTGGCATATTGAATTCCGGTTCAACCTCAATCCTGATAGATCCTCAGGTTCTAAAGTCGCCAAGTTCCTCTGTCTTTTTAACAATGTCCAACTCAACCAGTCACACTCTTAATCAAATCAACTCGCGTACATTTTCGTCCAACGAACAGAAAGCTTTCGCTTTGATGACAGCACTTGAAGCGCATTCACTTGCCACGCAAGTAGACATACAGCGGTTCCTAACACTGGCTGGGGTGCAGTTCAAGTCATTTTGGATTACCAACCAAATCTTCATCAAAGAGGCCTTTCCCGAGTTGATTTTGGCTGTTATGAATTCATTTCCCGGAAAAATTAGCAAAATCTCAGAGCAAATTGTGTTGGAAATGATGCCCACGTTTGATGAGGCGTTAGGAGTCCAACCTCAAGCCGACACTGTTCAATGGAACTTGGAAAAGGTTGGAGCGCCAGCAGCTTGGAAGCAGGGAAAGCTCGGACAAGGTTGCAGGGTTGCTGGTAAAATTACATTGTACAACTTATTATTTTATTCAAACTAAGTGTGTTACATTTAATGCAATTTTCTGGAAATTTTTATTTATTTTAAGTTTTGGATACTGGCGTGGCATCTCATGTGGAGCTGCAAGATGCAGTAATAAACTGGTCAGACTTCATGACCGGTTTGGGAAGACATGATTTCCACGGTCATGGAACTCATGTTAGGTACATTTTAAAATAATCATTAATTTAAATTCTGCATTCTTCAGGTCAGATAATGATCCATTGTTGTACAGTGGGACAATTGCAGGAAAAACTGTTGGGGTGGCTCCTGCCGCTAAAATAGTAGCTTGCAAATGCTGCGATACTGTCGGCTGTACACAAGAAGCTTTGGTGTCCTGCGGTCAGCACATTTGTTGCCCTGATCCCCCTACTTGTTCTATGAGACCTCACGTTGCATCTTGTTCTTGGGGTGGCAGCGGCGGACAAACTTTTTACGAAAATGTTGTGAATGCCTGGAGAAGTGCTGGTATAGTTCCTGTATATGCCTTGGGCAATTCAGGTAAGTAACCAACCATTGTTTGCTCAACCCGTTTCGAATGAAAGTGTATAAGACCATGGGAACATGTTAATTTTGAGTTCATTCGCATAGGTCCGAATTGTGCTACTGCCGGATCTCCCGGCGATTACCGAAATGTTATGGGAATCGCGGCAATGGATGAGGCCAATAAGATTGGTTCATTTTCTAGTCGTGGTCCAGCGGTCATTTCACCAGACAGCAACTTGAAGCCCCAATTGACAGCACCAGGTGTACAGATTAACTCTTGTTCAAATTTAAGCCCCACAGCATACAAGGTCATGTCGGGGACTTCCATGGCTTGCCCTCACGTTAGTGGTATGTCACAACATATTTTTGGCATGGTTGCTCTACTTCAGTCAAATGGCAATTTTATGTCCTACGACAGTATTTTGAATGCCTTGAAATCAACAAGCTCTCGTGATTTAATAACAACGGGAGCTACTTGTGGTGGAAAATCGGACACAATATTTCCAAATTTTGTTTTTGGCCACGGGTTACCAAACTGTGGGAAGGCATTAGCATTCCTTCAGCAACAACAAGAGCTGCAAGAAAATGGTACAAGCAATAATGTTGATAATAACAATAAAGATAATTCCGACACGGAAGATGCGGAAAATAATGCCGCAGAGGAGGAAGAATTTGTCGACTTTGGCAAGGAGAATGTAGAAAGTGATGGCGTAGGGGAAATAATTGATAGCGGTTGTTGCAGCAGTGAAGAAACGTGACACCCGTCAAGTGGTAATAATATTTTGATGCATGATTATAAAATCGAAAAGTAGTTAGTATTTAAATTATGCAGACTTGGCTGTTGGTTAAGATAAAAATAATTTATTAACATTTTATTTCATTTTATTATACTGTTTGGTATAAGCAGCATTTCTTCTGTCATCTTACTCTGCACCGAAATTAGAAAGATCACCATTACTTGGCCAACAAACTGCAATAAATATAACAATAAATTATGACATAGTTTAATTTGTTTTGTTGTCATGTTATTTTCCATGTCTATATGGATTATATGGATTATTAGACTAATAAAACATTACGTGTATCAATGTAGTAAAGCTGAGTGTAAAAAATATGGTTTTAATTGCCACATAACCCGTTGAATACCAGTGGGTTATTAAAAACGATTGACTGTGGCTGAGCTTTTTGGAAGCTTTCAATAGACTTGTTAGTTTTTTCAGAGAAGTCATCTAATTAAATGTAAAAAAAATGTTTGCTAAACCACAGGTCTCACGTTGCCCCATTTGATATTTTTATGTTAGTTTGCTCATACCTGATGTAGGAAATGGGCACCCACGGTATAAATAGATCCAAATGTTCCTACAAACTGTATAACATAAACCTTCTGACCCAGACCCCCTTCTCCAGAAAAGACAGTGTCCAGATGAAGGGAATAGTAAATGATATAATATACAAGATAACAGCAAAGTCCATAACCGTAGGTTTCGCTGTACCACCTGGACAAATTTGATATTTCTCTGTAAAGATTGCAGGCATCTAAAACTAGGCCATCTTTTCCAGCCTCGTTGCTCTTGATTTCTCTGCGTACTTGACTTTCAAAGTCTCTAGAGATGATCCACAAGGAGAGGATGCCACTCATGAAAAACAATTCCACGTAAACGTCCCGCATGTTTCGGACACAAGCAACAATTAAATGAAGCATGATAAACAGATAATTATTTTGTGGAATCTCTTTGGAAACATTAGTAGTAACATTATTGCTGTCATTATCTATCCACCACATGTGTACATTTTTCGCTTCCCGCAGTAAAGTATTAACATGGATTTCAAAGTTGCTGTTGATAAAGTAATTGGCTATGCTTGTGACGGTAAAAGCGAAGATGAATAAGGACGGGTTGAGATAGAAAGAGGTTACCTGGACGATAGTTGATAATCAAAAACTTTTCAATCATCCAATTATGCTTAGGTATAACCCAAGATGCTAATAATAATATTTTGCTTACTCTTTCGTGAGAAACTAGAACAATCTTCTTTGAACTTGGTTTTCTTCGTGGCTCTGAAAACTTGTTAATTTTATTAACAAAGCGGAGAATCTCCTCTCCTCTAAAGCATTGAAAGAATGTAAGCACAATTACTAAGTTAATGTAGGTAGTTGCCTCGATAAGTTTCAGATAGAGTAAAGGATTCCCATTCTTTTGTCTATTCTCCTCCAGCAAGGAACCAAAGCTGTTGAGAAACTCTTGGCCAATGATATAAATGTATAAAGATGACTCGAAGTAGCTTAGAATCTGTGTTAAAAATTATAATATGATTAAATACATTTTCATTGACAAAACCGTGCTGGCTTTGGAAATCTTTTTGCACAAACCATTTGAGGCCACCGCCGGTGTATTTGGAAGGTTCCATTGTTCCCGTCGAGTAAAACGGTACGGAATGCAGCAAAAATAATAGGCAAAATTGTGGTAAGCCGTGAGTATACTTGTGTAGTCATTACAGGAAGTGGTTTTTGGAGATTTGGTCATGATTGTAGATTGGATTGGAAACCTGACGAGTGTCAGTTGAAAACTAAAAGACATTGTGACAATTGCCATTTCGACAGGTTTCATGGTAACTATACGAAAAGTTTACCCCACGCTCTCATAAGATCCATTTAGTTAATGGACAGCACTTTGGACTGATCAGATAATATTACTTTACTTGTACTTTATTATTTATTAATCCAAACAGGTTCATAGCAATAACAATAATATGCAAATGTGTCAACAAAAATGTATTCCACCTTTCCTTTGTTGGAAGCCAAACGTGCCTAAAATCATCTTAATGTATTCTGCACGCTGACCAAGAAAATGACCATTGTGTGGCTCAAAAACTACCAATATATCAAAAGAACTTTTTAAAATGGTGTCAATTGTTATGCATGGTTGAAAAAAATAAGAATTATTGCTGTTTTTAATTGCCTTTGATAGTGTTGAAAATGTCACAGGAAATACTTCCGCTCTAACTGCTGCTTCACCACCGTGTCCAAAATTGTGCATAATTAACTTAAATAGATTCTGGTTGATATGCTTCCCAACACTCTCCAAGCTTGTAAGCCTTTTCAGCCAAGTCATCTATAGAATACAAAAAAGTTTTTAAAATGCAACTTTCATCCGAATGTTTTCAAACTTGGGGCACCTTGAAACTTATGACGTTTTACATTGTGAGTAAATGTTGCACTGAGGCAAAATATAGAGATGACAGTGCAAAGGTATTCCAGTCGATACAATTTCTTTCCTACTGCATTGTCCTTTAGAAAGAAATTATCCAGCCGGAGAGAGTAGTGTAGCGTTGACACGAGAAAGTAGCCCAACAAAGGAAAACCATGAGCTTTGTTGAAAGAACCAGCCAATTTGCATATTTCACGGTACTGCTTGATTGACTCAATTTCAAATGATGAGGATGAAGAAGAGTAGTAGATTTGCCGGCATTCTTTGTCAATATTTGCTTTGAAATCTATACTTATCAACCACAGCGGTAGTACTCCTATGATGAAAAATACTTCACGATACATGTCCCGTAAATGAACAATTGCGTAGCACAATTCGTTTAGAATGGCAAGAAAGAGATTTAATGATGTTTCTTTGTCATCATTTTTGTCCATCCACCAGAAAAACACTGAGCGAGCCCCACGAATGCTAGCTTTTGCATCAAATTGTAAATTTTGAAAAAGCTTCATGTTAAATAGGAACACGATTGACATTCCGGTAGCAATTCCCCGAACAATGTAGGTTGAACTGAACTGGAAATAAAAATACATCTGAATAACATGAATATGAATCAACCTAAAAC
>JAHZMV010001106.1:0-10655 GCA_027743765.1 Coecobrya sp. COE2 | reverse complement strand
AAAAGGTGCCCAAGGAAAGCCGATTGCCATTTAAAATGAATGACAAAACAGAAATGAGAACATGTTGCCAGTGCCAGTCTCTTTATTTCCGTCAAAGGTATCCCGTTATTTTGCAACTATTTTGCAAAAATGTTAAGAAGAAAGTTAAAATTATTTTTGCCAATACTTCCAAACACTGAAAGTCAACCAGTATCGACTTCCCCAAAAAATACTGACAGGTAAAAATGAATTGGAATTTTGTAACACAAAAATTTCCGAAATCTGTGTTAAGTTGCATACTGTTTTATATTTTATAGATCAGTCTGTGACAAAAAATTGGCGTCGCAGTTATCAATTTTAAACCTGGACGATGGCGAGAATGAAAGCCAGAAGGAGATGTTAAATTTGCAAATTTTCCAGTCAAGAAAAGACCAAGTGGGGGAACTGGAAACCGAACATTTTATTAATTTCGGGGTACTCGGCATGGGAGAAAGTGGCCAGGTTTTAAAAGAATTTCATAAACCAACTGGATTCATAATGGCTTAGAAAGGTAACTAGATTTACTCTTATGTATTTAACATTGAAATCAAAGTTTGCAAATTCCAAGTAACGCCCCGAGTGACCGCCCACATCATTCAAGACCTTCAAATCCTTCACAAAATCCAATCGCAGTATATCGTCGGCTTTTACGGCGTTTACTATTCTTCCAGACAGCTTTCAATCTGCACTGAATACATGGACGCATCTTCCCTCGATATAATTCTAACCCGTTATGGAAAAATCCCCGAAAATCCTCTCTCCATCATTACCTTATCAGTCTTGAAAGGCTTATCCTACCTAAAAGATAAGCATAATCTCCTTCACGGCAACCTGAAACCTTCTAATATCCTTTTAAATTCCATGGGAAACGTGAAACTGTGCGATTTAAATGCCTCGAAATTATTGCCACTTGCAATGTCAAAGTGTTTCTTTGGGGCAAAGTCATACATGTCACCAGAACAAATCCAAGGCAGTCAAAATTTAATCTCGGCAGATATCTGGGCGCTTGGCTTAACAATTATCGAACTGTCCACCGGAATATATCCTATTCCGCCCCAAAATTCTGAGCAGCGTCCAAGGTCGTCAAATTCAACCGGGCTAACTATATTTGAGTTACTCAATTATATTGTGAATCAACCTTCGCCCGAGTTATTACCTTCCCAAGAACATTCTCTCGAATTGCATAATTTTGTGGAAGGCTGTCTTCGTAAGAATCCTGTGGAAAGACCTGATTTACATTCCCTACTCAATAATAATTGGATTACAAAATGGGCAAAGGAAAATACAGGTTTTGATTTTGTTGCGTGGGTTGTCAGTCGAATGGAGAAATATACGCCGGCCAGCGTGTAACCGTATTTATGTCAAGGTTGGAAATCAATATCTTATGCTAGCTATGTACTGGGAGAATGTAGAGACAACTAAAACAAAATTAAAATTATTGTTAAGTTAATTACCATCCGAAATTTATAACCTGGCATCTACCTCATACCTCTTTCTATATATCTGATGTAACTTGTTTCATGCGGAAAGGTTTTGAATACAAATGTAATATATATTCCTGTGCACAATTTAGATAGAAAAATTTACATTTTTATGTGGCTATGATTTTTTTACTTTTAACGTGACGTATGATTCAAATTGTGTAAACTAAAAAGTATATTTAATAAAGTATTCTATAAAAAATTGAATTTCTTTGAAAAATTCCGTTAAAACATGTTACGTAATATAACAATATGTAACTGTTACCTGAGTTTGCAACCTTATAATTATTTTTGTGGACGATTACAAAATGTGCCATTTACGAAAATTATGTCTTTCGTTCGAAACAATTATCTGTAGAAACAAACACGTCAAATCGTGTTGAATTGAACTTTGTTTTATATCGGCACTATCATTGGCATTTATTATGGCAGCCAAAAATACTTTCATAAGAGTGAATGCCGTCAACATATCACGTGAAGGACGGTGTGGATCGAGAAAATCATATCGTGGCATTTTGTATGCTCGACTATATAAAACAGTGAAAATATTTTTGAAGGGTAATTGAATGTTTATCACTTTAGACGTGGCTCACTAGTGACTAGTCGTAACTATTGTTGAGTTCCTTGAACACGTAATGAGTTATCTCATGGGCTAATATTATATTAAAGGTGAAATACACCCACGTAGCTACATAAGCAGAAATAATTATACATTATTTCAGGAAACCGTCGTCAACATTATACAAGATATTGTAGGCTATATTTTTGAAGACTGGTTTGAACTAGAAATTGACGTAAGTATCCATGGTTAACATTTTGTGTCCATCTAGCACCTACTGCTATTCTGTAAAATATCTTTGGGCCAACCAGACGTAACAAAATTTCATTTGAATACTTACAAATTGTTTAAAATGGAATTTCTTAAAGTTTACACGATTTCAATAAACATTATTTCCCTAGTTTCCAGTAAAAGTGTCAGCTTGACATCTGAATTGCAGATTTATTGCGCCGATATTCACAAGTTGCAAGAAAGCTCATATTTCAATCTTACAAATTACACTACCAGCTTGGCATTACAAAGTCCTTTAATCCTAATCGACAACTTTTGCGGATTTGATATATCCGAAATGTCGTATCCAACAGTTATAAGACGTCCAGTTGATACAGAACTCTTCTGGGGCAAGAACGGCAGAAAACGGATCTGGGCGAGTTCTAATATTCATTCAATAAATTCGACAAGAAGCATCATGGAATGTGTTCAAATTATTTTGCTGGAGTTTATTATGTCAATGACAAATTTACAACAGATTACTGCTTGCAACTGAATATTATAAAAATGTCGTCATCCTCTCGCCAGTGGAACAGCCAGCTTCATTTTCTCTTATTTATGCCTGGAATAAAAAGAGAAAATCCAACTAATATATATAATATGGAATATCCATCATATCCTAACATATTTGCTCCGGCAGATATTAACAACGAAAAGGACACTTTAGCATTTTTAAGTCCAACTTTGTATATCTATATATGGCCAGAAAACAAAACTCCCAAAAAGAAAACCATATACCAACAATCCATTCTTATGTTATAAGAAAAATTAAAGTTTACCAAAGGTTCTCACGCAATGCTTATTGTTACAAAAATTGTTATAAAAACTAAACCAATATTTCGGTGGTCACGTCAGTAACTTGTCTCTGTCTCAGTGCATGTTTTATGTCCAATGTGCAACATCGCACCAAATGTCACTAAAATGGTTGAAATCACTGCAACAATAAATGACAAACTGAATTTAAAAAACTTAGCTTTTCCTGGACCTAATGAGAAACTAAAACTCAGTCAATTATCGAGTGATATTCTGTCCCACAAAACGTGGCAGTTTGAACGTCACTTAGCAAAATGTAAGACATTTATAAATACGAAAAACAGATTTTTGATTCCATTTACAAGCGTAACGGACCGGTTGGCACATGCTTATGTTCATGAATGGCATTCCATTCTAAGAAATTTTACACATGATGTTACCGCGGAAACTGGATCTCATTACTGTGACAATGGTCAACCGAGAGTTTACGGTCGGCGATCCCACCATGACAAATATTGGTTGGTATCATTTAAAATTGAAGCCCAAATAGAGTTTAGTGATGTAAGTCATGCTAACCTTTACCAAGTACAAGACACCTTAAATACGTTTAGTTTTCTTAGCTGTGATAAGCGTGGGTATTCAAAGTTGTCATTTGAAGAATTTTTAAGTGTTTATGACAAATGGGTCTGGTATATATTTCTGTTTACTGTTGCTGTCCTAATCATTCTGCCCACCTGCGTCGGCATACCGTCAGTAACTAGCATGTCGAGATATATTAAGAACGCTGAAGATATTCTCAGAGTTTTGCTAGAATTAGATAAATGTGGTCGTCGAAATTCCACAGTTGAAAACAAATTATGTTCAGTGACGTTAGGAGTGTTAATTGCTGCTTCAGTTTTGAGTAATGCGTACAGAAGTGATAACATGCTTCGAATCATTCAACCCAGAAGCCTGGTTCCTTACAATTATTTTAAGGAACTTGTTGCCGCTAATTTTGTTACGTATAGTAAAACAGGTAAAATTCATACTTTACCAATCTTCTCTAAAACACCTTGGAATACTAGTGCAGTAATTTATGGTAACTCAAGCATAAAAATTGAAAACTATCAATTTGAAATGTATAGTAAGACTTATCGCCATCTACACAGAAATAAAATGTCGGCGTTGGAACAATCTTTGGAAATGCACACTAAATTACATCCCGGGCTTGCTCAATCTTTAAAGTCGCTATATGCAAATTTTCCGACAGTAAGTTCACTTCCCGACCCATAGGATGTTCTACGACGTTTACACGGATTACAACAAAATCTTCGGAAAACTGAAGAGCGACTTTTATTCGACCATGTTGTCAAATGCAAAAAATCAGCAGTGATCATTCCAACTCGTAGCTGTCATAATTTTGCAAGGAAAAGTAATTCTCAGCAAAAGCGGTTCATTAATGTGGGAAAAGAAATCTATTTTCAGAAATATTACACTTTCAATTTTGCTGGACTAGTTCCACCATTTATTGTAAGAAGGCTCAAAAGCATTGAAGCTTCTGGAATATTTCAATGGTGGCAAACTTTCTTTTTTGATTCGAATGAAGATTTTGATATCGACTTTGAAACAATTCAAAAACCTAACATGAGCGGAAACATTTTTGCGATATTTGTCATTCTTTTATCAGGTTTAGGTATAGCAGGTGTTTGGTTTCTAATCGAAATGAAAAACATTATCTGGAAGACATTTTGTTACTGTTGTGCGAGGCTACACAAATTCACTCACATTCTATACCATGTAGTACAACAAGTCATGTTTTTTTTGCATGAAAAAGAATACATAAGGTTTAAAGGCAATATGTTACAAACCATAATATGCGGTTAACATGGACTAAGAAATAGACAAGCAAATATTTGTTAATCGTTAACTTAATTAATAACCCTAATTAGTACCCTAGAATAACTTTCTCTCTACTGGATACTAAGATATTACATATTCATACTTTTTGAATATAACTTTTTGAATATAAAAAGCTACATTTTTTATTACAGATGTATATACGGAAAGCAGAACAATAAATTGTATAACAGATATAGCAAATAAATTAAATCATTTTACCAGCGTACTTCAAGCACATTCCTGGTCCAGAAAATTAATATGGACATATCGATATAAGCTTACTGAATATTTTACTGCTATGATTATAACAGCGCTAATGTAAGATAAAAAACCCTTTTAGTAAAAAAAACATTTTTTTTAAAAAATCGGTCATATACTTTTTACAAATTTTATATTATATTATATATTGGCTTAGTGGTTTTTTTAGCTATAAAACTATTTTTTAAGTAAAAATCTGAGAAAATCTAACAATATTTGCTTAGCATGGACATAGTAGAACATATGGAAAAAATTATGCGACTTTTATACTATTCCGAATAATTTTTTATAAATAATTTAAAATCCATTATTCAACTTTATCGAAAATATCCACACAAAAAAGAAGTTTCCTCGAAATACATAAGTCTGACGTTGAAATCAATCTGTCCTTCCTCCGTTCCTATGTTACCATTTTTCAGTGCAAAACCGGAGTCCTTTGGATATTCTCTGAGTAGTTAGAAAATTTTCCTCGTATTATTTATTACTGATTTTTATCAAAGTATTCAAAACACACAGTACAAAAATGGCAGGCGAGTCGGTAATGACGCCACTTCTACGCCAAGCTGTTAAAATATACAGGTACAGTTTTGGCCAATTCCCGAATATTTTGCTGAGTCTCTCCGTTACCGGTGAGGGAAGGCCCCAAATATATTTTAAATTTCCAAACAGAAGAACCCCATTTACATTCATTTGGACAACACTAGCAGTTATCGTGCTAGCAGCAGCTGCTACAAGCAGTTTCGCCCTCCTCCTAAAGAAATTCTTTCGTCCGAGGGACACGCACCTGGAAATTATGGAGATTGGAATACTCCTTGGATTTGCCATTTGCATGATCTTTATACTGGCCGCTTTAAAAATATTTTCCAATTTCCAACCTCATATTGGGCGAATGAACAACTTTATCTGGAGTGGATTCCACTTTGGTAATTTCTCCCCCAATTTCAAACTTGTATATAAAAAATTTCTAATTTAATTATAACCATATATATATTTATTTACCACAATCAGGAATCAATTTGATAAGGCCTCGTCCCGATATAGCTGGCTACTTAATGAATTATCTTATGATTGGAATCATACTAGTTGCCCCGCCACTACCACTCATTACCACATTTTTAAATCTTGACCCTTTTTACTTTCTCCTTCGAGAATTCATTTTACCACCGCTTGTCGAATTAACCTTCAATCAAATATTTGCTACGTACCTAACATCATTTTTCCTTGCTTCCTTCACATGTTATGCGCTTGCCAAATATTTATTCGTTATTCTAGTTTATACGACGCTTTTGGCAACTCAAATTCGTGCTTATACAATGACACTATATACTTTAAGGAGACGGGCTAGCGAGGAAAGGTTACTAGGATACTATTTACAATGCCTTTTACTGGTAACAGTTGTACGTCAAGCTTTATCAGACTTGATATTCCTTCTTGTCTCTTGGAGCCTTATTTTTCTTACTCTACTAGTTTGGTTTACTGTTGGTTGTTTTGCTATCCTACCTAAGTTTCTTGTTCTTTCCAGTTTTATGGCGTCGGTGGGCGGACTCGGAATTTCAATGTTTCTGTTTATGATAAGTATCCAGGCTAGAATGTACAGTCGGCGGTTTATTGAGTCGAAAAGGAGTCAATACTTTACGTACAATAAGTATAGCAAGACGAAATATTATTATAAGATTAAATGGACGGACAATTTTCACTATTATTTAATGAATATTGGATTAAGTGTTTCTTCCAGGATATTCCAATATTTTTCCGACATATGCTCATATTTTGCTTTCCTTTTTTTTTGTTTTTATTCTTCGTCTTTCCGCAAGGCAGAGATTAAGAAACTTTCCAGATGAGTATTTTCCTATTCCATATTTGTCGGTAATAGGTCTACGCAATAGGATTCTAATAATATTTTGGATATCAACTGATTGAGTCAATTCATATTTAGGAACTAAATCGTTTTCCAACTGTGAGCTAAGCATTTTTGATAGCTATATGCGTCATAAACAATAACTCAAATGTGGCTAATTCCCAACATTTCTAATGACAGCTTACTTGTGGAGTCATAATTCTGGAAGTCTTTATTCAATTAAAAATATAATTTACTTTCCATTATTAAAAAAAATAACTTTCAAGTCGTCTAATGAATCTTATTTAAATTTGGAACAAACCCTAGTGGTCTATTAATATGTTTGTTTAAATTAACATGTTATGGCAATCCTGGGAACATAGCTTCTAATCTTTTGAATCCCATTGCTAAATTTTGAAAAAAACAAGGCAATATTGTAAATGTGAGGAAATAATCCCTTCATATTAACTCACTTTAATTTAATACAATTTAATACAAATAGGACAGCATACATAGAGATAGGCGTCGGTAAGCGACATAATTAACTGAACATCGGTAATACCAAACAAGCCACTAGCATGTTACCAGTTGAGCCGTCATTACGCCAAAATAATGGATTTAAAGAATAATTTATTTTGATGGAAATCATTGATTTTAAATGTCAGTTCGTTTTCAAGTCTTACCTAAGCTGTATTTATATGACTTATATAGGTATAACTTAATTAACTTATAAATGTCAATCCCAAAATATTATTTTTTAAATACTTTAAAAAAAACATTACACGACTGCTTAATACACTTACAAGAAAAACGAAAAAACAGTTTCCACGTAGAGAAATCTCTGCTCATATTCATCCAAGCCACCTCGTTACAACAACGCAAATCTTTTTAACCATGACAACGGAGACTGCAATAACGCCGTTACTTCGCCAAGCTATTCGTATCTATAGATGCACCTACGGTCTATTCATTCCACCCGTGTTTCTGGATTTGGAATATTATGGCGGAAATGACGTGCAGCTAAAGCTGTATAACATCCGCGACACCCACTGGATAAAATCTTGCTTTGCTGTGTGGACCCTAATTACCACATCAGTATTCGGATTTGCTTTACTACACCTGGCTATAAAACAGCTGTTCTCCCCATCTGAAAATAGGATGAGCAATGTGAACATCGTTTTTCTACTTACCGACATATCTATGGTACTTTTTCTTACGGCGTCGTTCAAAATTATTATCGATATTCGGAAAAATCTAGGGCGACTCAATAAATTATTCTCATCAGGAATGGGCTTAGGTTTGATAAAGACACTAAAATTTAGAGAGATTTACTATTTCGAGTTATAATTAAACCATGTTTTAAATTCCGAATTTCAGGTATTCCAATAATGCAACCTAATATTGATATAGCTGGCATCCTAATGAACTACTTTATTATTGGAACGCTAATATTTGCCCCACCTGTACCCATCTTATTTACATATTTGGATGTCAATCCAATCCAAACCGTAATCCTCGAATATATCTTTCCCTCACCATTGTACACTGTTTCACGTTTTCAAATATTTTGTGCGAAAACCGCCGCTATCATCCTGCTTGGTGGAGGGATTGCTATATTTTTGAAATATTGCTTTATAATTTTGGTTTGTTTGGCGATGGTTTTAACCCTTGCAAATAATTATCCCCGTACATTTCTAACGATTTATAATTCCCATCAGGAAACAAGACTTTTGCGTTTTTACACTTTGTTCCGACTCAATTTAAATTTTTACAGAGAGACCATTTTTGAACTTGTCAGAAATTGTATTTTCTTTTCTCAATTTTTTCTTACCTTTCTTGCCTGGTGTTGTACCAGATGTTTCCGTATATTTCCGTTGTTTCTGATATTTGCCTTTGGGGTTGCTTTTGTTGGTGCGCTGAGCAATGCAGTATGTTTTCAGAGAATGGGTATGCAGGTTGGCTGCAGTAGCAAGAAGTTGGTGGAACTAAAGAGAAAGCAATTTTTCGGATATAGCCGACTCGGAAAAAGCTACTATTTTAGAACCAAGTGGATTGCACAGTCCGTGCTGTTCGTTAGATGTGGACATCTATTTTCGCTGGATAAAGACGCCATCAATACTTATTTGAGTGTCCTGAGTAATAACATTACCAGTGCCGTTTTACTTATAAATCCGTAATTATTATACTAAATCAATAAGTACTATTTGCTATTTATATGGCTGAGCTACATTACAAACAATTTGTTAGTAATAAATTTAAATTATAATTATCCTGTTTAATTTAATGTTAAATGCAATGCAAACTAATGCATTTTAGCGTTCACAAAATTGGCTACTCCACAACTTCCACACATTTTTTAAATAAAACGGTAGGTACCATTAGAATCACAAGATTCTAATTAGTAAACTGAGTAGCTTTCAGGTTACTAAGCTGTCACTGGAAAGTATAATCAGCAAATTAATATCAGGAGCTATTCGAAAAAGAATATTGTCAGTCGGTGCTTCTGCGCGTAACATAGATGGGTATTCCGTTTACTTGGGAGCTCCAACCTAGCCACACGCAATAATACTACCCTCTCCTCCGATTGATTCTATGACGTTGCTTGTTTTCAAGAAGTAAAAGAAATATGATCCTAAATATTCTTTCCAGGGTGCTAAATAACATGCTGTTTTGCTGATACATCTGTAATTGCTATTATAAATTACTTTCGAAGAATATGGAATGCTTAGCATGACATCTTAATAAGCATGCTTTGAATAAAAAGTATCATACGAAGTTATATGAACGTCATTAATACATATCAGCATTACAAACGCTATTTTAATTGTGGAGCCGACATTATGGCAGAGTAATGGATTTTGAAGCAATTTATGTTGATCCAAATGATTAGCATTGAAACGTCAGTTTGTTTTGAAGTCTTACGTAAGCTCCAGTTATATATGTGTATGCTTAAATAAGCTAATGAATGTCAACCTCATAATATTTTATTTTTAAATCCATGTTTGACATTCCAAGAAAACAAACCAGAACAAAACAAGAAAATTATGCCACGTAGAAAATCCAGCCATCAGAAAGCATCCAAACCATCATCTGAAACAACGTCTACAAAGTCACTTCAGCCATGACGACAGAAACTGCTTTAACTCTACTACTTCGACGAGCAATTCGCATTTACACAAACACCTACGGTACATTCACCCTACCACATTTTTTGAATTAAAATACCATGGCGGGAACGACGTGCAACTGAAATTGTACAACATTCACGACACCCACTGGTTAATATCTTACTTTGCAATTTTGTTGGATTGCAATGTTGGATTTGCACCACCCGTTGGATTTGCTTTCTTATGCCTGGCAATAAAACAACTTATCTCCCAATTAGAAAATAAGGTGAACAATGTGGAAATGGTAAGTCTACTTACCGGAATATCGATTATGTTTTTTTCCTTATCGCGTCTTTCAAAGTTGCTCTTAATGTTCGGGGGAATCTGGCTCAAATAAATAAAATATTCTCATCAGGAATGGAATTAGGTTTGATAAATATTTCAAGGATTAAAAAATTGTTTGGCAATTTATAGATACTTATTATGGGATTGAT
>JAHZMV010001105.1:0-15136 GCA_027743765.1 Coecobrya sp. COE2 | reverse complement strand
CTTTTTAAATTATCAACATTGAACATATTGCCAAAGACAAACATGTGGCTGGACTACATTATGATTGATGCATATGAAGAAAAATATCCAGATATCCAATACAAAGTTTATCTCTGAGTATATGCTTCAAGTTACGAGGTAGAATATCGGAGTAGGAAACTTTCGTTTCTTTCAAAGCATCATTAAGTAAGCTCCTTTCTTAATCGGCTTAAGGATTATCGGCTCCTTACACAGTCGCAGCATTCCACACAATCCTTTTTGGAGG
The DNA here is from genome assembly GCA_027743765.1 of Coecobrya sp. COE2. NCBI lineage: Eukaryota > Metazoa > Arthropoda > Collembola > Entomobryomorpha > Entomobryidae > Coecobrya > Coecobrya sp. COE2. The sequence goes on along the minus strand of JAHZMV010001105.1, from coordinate 14,871 downwards.
AGTAGTACAAGGACTCTTCTGGCTGACATATAATATGTCTATGAGTAGTAAAAAATTTGTATGCGTGAAAAGAAAGTATCTGTCTGTTGTTCTATTCATAGAAGACAAAACTAGCAAGATTTTTTTGGAGAGCTACTCTTCTGTTTTTTGTGAAAGTGGCTGTGCTACACACAAGCATAAAAACACACGGTTGGAGAAATATAATAAGCAAAACTGAAAAGAGTATTATAATTCATTCATACAAATGCATATAAATGCAACCATCTTTTTTTATAATGTTTATAACCACAGCACATTATTCTTTTATATTTTTTGCACAAAAATGATGTTTTATAGTTTCTTTGGCCCTTGCCTGGTTTTTTTGCTGTCTCGTGCACATTTCCTCTTCCCACGATACAAAAATTAGACAGAAAAGATGACTGAGTGACTATACAGCTTACAGAAATAATGACGGTAATAATGGTATTCTCTCTCTCTATCCAGTAGAAAGAAAGTACAACTCCCAACCCAGCCACCACATTATTTCCCAAGCATTTTCATCATTCATGTAGCACACACAGTTGTGTCATTATTATATAGTAATCGTCCTCGTGGAAAATTTTTCTTTCATTATTTCTCATCCTGGCACACATTCCTGCTATCACTCTACTATATATTTTTTGACATTATAAATATATTATGTTGATTGCTCATTTATGGAATGGATATCGGTTAGGCCAAAAACCTTACAGCTCCCAGGCAATTTTCTGGTAAATTTGGGAAACATATTATAAAACGAATACCTTACGGCCTTAAACACAAATTGTCACATGTAATATTATACAATGATGAATGTGGCTGCTGGTTTTTTAGTATTTTGTCTGTAAAACAGCAAATATGTGGTGACGGCAGCGGCTGGTGGTGGTGGTGTGGGGCTGGTATGCGTACAGGCTTGTGGTTGAATTCAAGTGGTTTTTCTACCGTCACATTATACAAAATGGCAAAATGTTTGGGGGAAAGCCCGTATAGATTTTGGCAATGGAAATTTACTGCAAAAAGCTGGGTGGGTTAAAGTATAAAAATAGATGTCTACTTCCTTCCTACAACAATTTAGCGAGTTATATAAATAGAGCGAATATAAATACATTTCTAATTATGCGTTGTTATTGACGAGGAGGGAGATAATTTGAAATCAATTTTTGCTGTTCTCTCCGACAACTATTGAGTATCGTGAGTAAATTCATTAAGTTGCTTATTTGAAATGAATTTCCACGTTTTTTCTCACTGCGTGTTCCTTTTTTCCTACATGAAAATAAATAATGATGAAAAAAATCAAATTTTGTGTCTTTTCTTTCCCTCGTCTCATCTTGAGTTAAATTGGCACGTTGAAGTCAAGAGGAATTCCTATAACCTTTTCTTCTTTCTTTCTCAATTCCTCCTTCTTGTAGAGCAACTCCAGCTAATTTACCTGGCTCGACTTTTCTTCTTCCAGTTCAGTAGACACGGCTTGAGCATTTCATCTCTCAACAACAAATTCCATTACTGCAAGCTCACACACACGACGACATATAACATAACAGCCAGCATAAAGCTTGTGGAATATAAAAATGTCGTTGTACGTTACTCAACAAATCGGGGTACATGACTGCTCTGTAATAATATAACTGACTAGTAGTGAGTTTTAGTGAAAAAAGGTATAAGGTACTATAATAAGGCGCATATATGTATAAAATTTCAGAGATTTTCATGCACTTGTGTAGTTAGAGAAAGAGAGTTAGAGGACATGTGCCCTGTGTGACACAATACACCACCGTATGTGTATGTGCCGTTTGTTGTGTAAACATGTATTACATTACAAGAGCAACTACGTAGACAAATTTTTGTGTGTGAAAGAACTATACAATATACATGCATACGCGTGCAGCCAAGATTATTGGATTTTCGCCTGACACAGCAAAATACTCGACGTATGTCACTCTCACAGCTTTGCACTCTACTCGTGTAGTCGCCACAACTGCAATGTTACCAGTTTTTTTACCAGAGAGCGAGAGTCCCAAAAGAAAAAAAAACCAAAATGACATACCAGCCAGGTAGGTATTATTACTGCATATAAGCTTTAGAAAATTCTGGGCTGTTGTATGTAGTGCTGCACATACCAAGAAAACTGACGAAATAGCAAGAAAATGTATTGGAGAGAGAAGGGTAAGGAAAGTACAAGCGGATGTACCTTGATGCTATAATCAGCTTTTTAGTTTTGTCCTCTCTCTCCTCAAACGACAATTTCAACTTGACTCGAGCAAGTCGAGGAAAATGTGTGGAAAATGTGGAGGCAGGCAGCAGGTAAGGTTAGGTCTCAAAGAGCTGAGAGAAGTCAATAGGAAAGACGAGATTTTTCTTTCTCTTTCTCTCTCCTTCCCTTTTTCCATCTCTTGAAAAATATGTATAATTTGTGTGTGTGTGCAAAATATATATAGCAGCCATACATGGATATAGAGGAATTCACTGGAAAAAAGGAATAAATTAGATGTACATCTGCTGATTCGCCTTCAACATACACAAGTTATTCCTTTAACTATTGGATGTCATTATTTTTTTGGGATAGAAATAGCACGTTTCTTTATGTAATAATTTATTATTCCCTACGTCGACATACACACGGCGAGCTCTTCTACTATATACGATACTCGAAAGTTTGGAGATGGGGAATAATGAAGTAACGAGTTGGGATTCGACAACTTTACTCTCGATAGTTGTTACATGGTTGTTAGAGATTCCGTCATTCAGAGAAAAAAAGAAAAAGCATCAGCACCACCACCACACCAGCAAAAGCTCTGTAGCAAAAAGATGAGACGAAAGCGTCAATGGAAAAAGTAAATTACACCACGTCATATATGTACGTGTATGGATATTGTTTCTCTTTGAAAATAAGCCGGAGGTGTTCCTCCGTGTACTTAAGCTCTCTCTCTCTCTCTCTCTCTCTCCGTGTATTATGTACATACAACAGTAAATCCTATTCCACAGAGAACACGAAAATAGAGAAAACGTTATGAAAATAGAGAAATATCATTATGTAAACGTGGAGCATCATTTCTGCAATATGGATAGTATATTTTCCCCTTTTCCACACAAAAAAAATCTACGAGAAAATATTTCCTTCCAAAAACATCTTTCCAATTTTCTATTCTCTCCTTCACAGAAATTCAGCTCACACATCAACAACACTCCTATCTCTGCATTTACACTCATACAACATCTCAATCTCAGTTACATGGACAAGCCCTGCTATTTAAAATACAATGTTATGTCTGTTATTTTGAACAGCTCGAGAAATTTAGGCACAACGAAATATCTTTTTATCGAAGCGGCGTTCTTTTACAAAAGGTTCCTTCATCCAAGTTATATAACAATGTTCAGTCAAGTTTAATGACATGACTGGAGCTGCAACTGTTTATCGTTCAGAACAAACGACCATTGCCTCTCCCGAGGAAATAAAATGTCATATAATAAGCGACTTTACTTTCAGTATATATCCTATGACATATGACACAGCAAGTAACTTTTGTTGTTGGAAAGCTAAAAACTATTTCTTTAGTTTGGGTTTTTGGTCCTGTTGACAGTGAGCTTTGTTGATGTTGTTGTTGTTGTTGAAATTCTGAACATTTTCCACTGCTGCTTTTTGCTCGTGTAAGTTTGCAGTGATATGGCCATGTGACATGAATAATAGTCTGCAATATCATTTTTCTTTCAGCTTCAACCCTATTATACGGTAGTTAGGCACATTATTGTGAGCAAAATAGCATAACATTTCGATCAAAAGAGGATTTTAAAGTAAATAAACAAAACTGATGAAATTACATGTGAAATAAATGGATATCACAGTCATATAGATACTCGGACAGGACAATGGAGAGAAATTGAAGAGAATCGCAGAAATAAACATTTTCATATAAATAAAGTATACAAATTATATAAACTACTGAAAATGTACATTATAATATATCGCACTAGTGTTGCATGTTGTTATTTGCTTGTTTGGTAGTTCATACACACATGCTAGAAAATTGCACACCCGATTTTTATCTTTATGATGATTTATCCATCCACGCAATAGTTTGGACTATGTTGTGTTTGTGATGCAGCAGCAGCAGCTGCAAATTCAGTTTTTTTTTCTTTCTGTGTTCTAGTCACTTCTTTGCTCATTTTTGTTAGTATTTTTTTCTTCCTTTAAGCCACATAGCTGGTAAAAACATTAGCCTGATGTGAGTATGACATGATATGATAATCTATATCGCTGCAAGCATTGCACTCTCTCATACTCTCTAATAGTGAGTCTACTGACTTGGCTACGTGAAGAAGAAAGAATTAGAAAAAAAATATTTCGTATCGACTAGTGTCTGGCTCAGTTCTACATGCTAGAAAATTGCACACCCGATTTTTATCTTTATGATGATTTATCCATCCACGCAATAGTTTGGACTATGTTGTGTGTGTGATGCAGCAGCAGCTGCAAATTCAGTTTTTTTCTTTCTGTGTTCTAGTCACTTCTTTAAGCCACATAGCTGGCAAAAACATTAGCCTGATGTGAGTATGACATGATAATCTATATCGCTGCAAGCATTGCACTCTCTCATACTCACTCTCTAATAGTGAGTCTACTGACTTGGCTACGTGAAGAAGAAAGAATTAGAAAAAAAATATTTCGTATCGACTAGTGTCTGGCTCAGTTCTTGTGAAGGTCTTGCTGAGGAAGGTCGACCCAAAAGTGCTATATAACACCATCACCAGCTAAACTCAGCTTCAGCTCAGCTCTTGCGTTTAAAAAAATCGTATAAAGAACACACACACATGCTTACTTGAAGCAGTATAATATTTTAGTTATCCATTTTCATCACTTTACTTGCCTTTGCTCTGCCTGCTACAGTTACACTCTGCAAGTGTGTAAGTACGACATATAATATATTTATTTTTTCTGAAAAAAAATAGAACTACTTACTCCAGTTTCAACGTTTCGCACTTTACTTGTGTGTGTGGTGTGTGCTTTATTGCAAATTCCTCGAGTGTAACCGGCGTAAAAACAGAAAATGTATTTCCATTCTGCTGTACACAGAGAGAAGTCTATATAATTAAAGTAAAGTGGCATAAAATCTATCTATGCACATGGTTTTGAAGTTTGAACGATTTCAGTTCTAAAAAAACCATATACATATTTTTTTCCTCGTGTAACTTAATACGTATATACATGGTTTACCTAAGTGCAATTCCATGCTTTTTTCTGTAAAAAGCGTTGTGGTAGCAAGAAAAAAAGAAAAAAAAGTTGGTCGCATGATGTGTTTTCTATCCACTTTACTTTCGCCAATTTCACTAATGTTTAAAGCGTAAAGCCTAAAGAAATTAAGGGACGACATTTTCCCGTAATTTATTTGAGATAACATCATTCCTCCATAACAAAGGATTATTGTTAACATGTTAGTCTCCTCTCTCTTGAAGAATAAGGGAAGCGGCTAGGAGCACCAATCCTTTTTGTATCCTGAGTATTATAATTTTCCATAAAATAAAACAACTTCTGTGTGAGCGGAATATAATGTGAGTGAAGTGTAAATGGGCATAAATAGAATGCGAGGAGAGAGAGAGATGCTTCTTTTGGGATTTTGGATACGCTTCTGATGCTACTCAACTGTCGTCGTGAAAGAACAAAGCGTGTAGGTAATAAGTTCCGCACTCAGTCAGCTCGTCAGCACTCGTTACGTCACGTTGTTGTGCGTGTGTTAATGAATATAATAAACAATACATAATATTCATAATAATATGTTACATATTGTGAAGATTTTTTTTGAAACTATAAACTATTTACTTGTACAGAGATTATGGACAAAAGCCATTTTCAACTCTCTGTGCGTCATCTCCGTATGTATGTATGCATATGTACATTTCTTATTATTATTAAGTAATTCTGACTAAAGTACACACTAATCACTCGGATAAAAGTTGTTCACTCACAAAATTATTTTATGCTTTTCCTCTCTTTGTTGTTCTGTTACATCTCTTATTATTATTAAGTAATTCTGACTAAAGTACACACTAATCACTCGGATAAAAGTTGTTCACTCACAAAATTATTTTATGCTTTTCCTCTCTTTGTTGTTCTGCTACTGACATCGTGACAACAAACCTCAACTCTCATTTCAAGTTTTTGACTTTTGTTGCGTCAAAAGGAATATAGAAGCTTTCCCCATTTTCTCACCATCATCAGCCGTACGTCACATTATAATCCCAGAAATGAGGAGAAAGTAACGAACGACTTCTCTCACACGAAGGAATAACGAATTTCTACAAAATCATGTCATGTTTTATGTACGATCATGACGAGTAAATGGAGCTTGTGTAAATTTGTGAGCTTGTCATTACGGCTATCCCAATATCAATATAGTATAGTCTCTGAGTGAAATTTGTTTTGTATTTTTACTCGTAACCCATTTCCAAAGAAAAGTAGTGCATGCATTATATTATCGAGTCGCATCGCAGGTCACTCACTCGTGAGCGTATCTCCTCATGACGAGTAAATGGAGCTTGTGTAAATTGTGAGCTTGTCATTACGGCTATCCCAATATCAATAAAGTATATAGTCTCTCAGTGAAATTTGTTTTGTATTTTTACTCGTAACCCATTTCCAAAGAAAAGTAGTGCATGCATTATATTATCGAGTCGCATCGCAGGTCAGTCACTCGTGAGCGTATCTCCCAAGATCTCTCACGCTTTTATATAATATTGTTCCCGACTTTTATTCTCTGTCCTTACACGGTTGGGTAAACACCGAATGGGGCCGTTGTCTACTTAACGTATCGTGAAAGTAGATGGTACAAGACGGTTTCATTATTATTGTGTGACAAAGTGTTTACAATAATGTTGCACGGTGGTGGTAATTATTCGTGAAATTCGGTAGGATTAGTAGCACAGTGAACATAGTAAAAGTAAGGTGGGTGGAGATATATAAAAACGGATAAACCCAACTGATAGAGGAAGACACGGGAATATAATATGAAGTAAGTGAAAACCTACAGTAGAAATATTTTGTTTCGTAGCTTCCGGAAAGTAAGCAAAGTTGAAATGGAATACCTTTGCTACTTTAAGTTTGCAACGTAATCCATTAAACATTAAATAACCTGCAAGAGAGGGAAAGAGAAAATGGAAAATGTAGAGGATTGAATTGGTTCTTGCATGCGTAACAAACAGACTATGGTCATTAGTCGTTAGATAACATAAAGTCAAATAACAAGAAAAGACTTACCTGTGTGGGTTTTTAGAGGATGCACCATTTACCATTTAGACTTGTTTTTGGATTCTTGGAAAGGATCGAAATTGGATCGCAAAATGCCATATATACAGTATATACACGGCGTGTTTATTTTATTTACCTAAACAATGTCTACATTATTTTATTTACCTTTCTCTTCGCTACGTGTACATATATATATACCTTTTTAGGTACCCTTGTGCATATTATGGTATTTTCCCTAGAATTCCTTTTGTTTAGTAGAAAATGTCAGTTAGCCGCTCGCACGTTTGCACGTACACACCATATTTTCGATTTTCCACGCTGGTTCTACCAAACCACTGACCAGCCAGAACAGCAGGGAAACTCAATATTAATGTCGGTACTTTGAGTAGAATATTGGATCGCTTGGTTTGTTGTGGAAAGGTTAGTGTATCGTAGTATCGTAATCGGACGTTGGTGAAGGCCCAAAAACCAAGCCATAGCCACCACTACCACCAACAAGAGTCCAATTATGGCTGGGTCATTATTGCATTCCCCGTTTCCCTGCATTTTTTTACCCTTTTATTGGCTAGTTTGTACTCAACTCGTTGTTGATGATGAGGATGGTTTCGTTCATGTAGGGAAGGAAGGAGTGCTTTGCTCGCTTGTGCTACCGCTTCCTTCCGCACAAAATTAAATAAATTATTGTTTTTATTCACTTACTTAGCCAAGCCTACAATCTATGTACCAACTCACTCACTACTACTACTGTGGTCTCTATGATGTGAAAGTACTAAAAATAGGCGCACGCAAGGAAATGCTTCTGGCTTCTTCTTGGAAAATGAGAGAAATGGCGTGATAGATGATGGAAGGCTTGTACAACTGCATTACTAGATCACTAACCGAATTCTCTAGCACGTTAAATACTGGAAACGGTGTTGGTGGTGGTTATACGTGGGGAAGAATGGCTAATAGAGTGCCTAGTTATTTCTACCGATAAAGATTACTACTACACGGGACTTGTCGTCAGCGACCTGTGTGTGAAAGCACAAGTCAGTCAGCCAGTGCACATTATTACACATTAACTATATAGCTTCTTGCTAGATGACATGTTCATTCAGAGAACAGGTACATGTAATAAACCGACAAGTAAGTTTAATAAAATGAGCGATTGGACGAAATATCCTCCGTGAGAGATTAAGGATTTTGTTTATGGCAGTCTGGATTATTATTATTTTGGCTGGATATATTTTTTGTTGGATTTTGATGGGAGTACTCATATAATACATTGTTGTGCTATAAGTCTGACCTAACTGACTGACTTTTTATTGTACGGAGTTTTCACTCTGTGTCCTTGAGATGGTCTATATAATAAGGCTGTGGCAGTAGTGTGGAAAATAAGGAAAATGCTAGAGCCGTTTGTTTTGGCTGGTGTTTTATTGCTCTTATCATCATCATGCATGGTCATAATATTATCGTAGAACTATTTGCTAGTCGAGATTGTATGGTTTTTGGTGTCTATATAATGTACATTCTGGAAGCACTGACACTGCACAAAGAAGAAGAGAAATGGTAAGCGCGTGGCTGATATATTCACGTCTCGGTCATTATTCGGGNCTGGTGTTTTATTGCTCTTATCATCATCATGCATGGTCATAATATTATCGTAGAACTATTTGCTAGTCGAGATTGTATGGTTTTTGGTGTCTATAAAATGTACATTCTAGAACAACTGACACTGCACAAAGAAGAAGAGAAATGGTAAGCGCGTGGCTGATATATTCACGTCTCGGTCATTATTCGGGGACTCAAGTTAAATCGACCAGATTTATTATCATGTCCATTATTATTTCTCTTTTCAAAATGTGTTACTATTCTCACATGGAAAGCTGTGCACATTTGCTAGGAGTTTTTATGCTGCTGCTGTTGTGTTTTTGGATTCCATTTAAGAATACATCTTATAATTTTTTTGGACTTCTTATCAAACAGATTTTATTCGCTGCCAAATAAACGTATCAATCAAACTATTGTTTTTCATTAATAAATTCTGACCCAAAGTGACAAATTGTTTATAAAGATACGAGGAATCTTGGAGGGGAACGAGCACAAAATTGATTTTCTGCTTGGACAGCGTGCAAAGCAAAGATGTGACTTTTTGAGAGGAGAAATGTAATGAAAAGAAAGATAGAATGACAAAGCGATATGTATAGTTATAACATATCTATCTATCGTTGTGTGTGTGTATTATAGCTTGTCATCAATTATTCAGTTGACACCATCATCTATTCTTGAATTGTTAATGTCTTCATTGTCACTATCTCTCTGGTGTTTTGTTCGTTGTTGCTGTTGCGTTGATGAGACTCGGAATAGATTGACAACCGTCGTTTTTGGTCGTGACGTTCCTGTTGTTGTTATTATTATTGCGGTTGGGTATTTATATTGTGGGGTGATCATTGTCTATTGAGTTTTTCAATAAAAACAGACAATATGGGCCTAGCAAAGACTAATGATATGCATATTGTACACACACGCTATCTTCTTATTTTATCATTAAATAGATATTCATCATATCATCATCATAACCGCCTATTATTCTTGAATAAATGAAAAAACGAGCTGTTTGTTACAGCCTTTCTTTTGTTTTCTGCTCAATTGATTTAATAATGCATAATTAAATGATATATTACTGAGCAGTAACAATATTTCAATTTATCAACAGCTAATGATGTTCATATGCGCTCCCCAGTAAACATTTTTTTTCAACCGGAGCTTGCCGTCAAAAACAACGAAATGCATTATTTACTTTTACTAAATCATTTAACACAAGCAACACCATTTTATTTGCCTGCAGATAAAATGTTGAAAACTGTGTTTAATTTCAAATTAATTTTCAACCGAATAATAAATACAGGTCTAAAGAGAGAAATGATGGAATTATTGCCACTATTATTTGCAAGTTGACTTAATATGGCTTCATTTTTTTGTAAATGTGAAGCACACGATGACGGTGTCTACGGACAGCAATTTGATTATACGGTGTCATCAGAATGATTGTGCATTTTCATGGTGCTCTCTGTGTTCTGTTATGTCGCTGTTTTTTGTCTGCCACTCACATAGGTAATAAATGGTGTTCATCGTCCAAAATTATGAGGGGAACTGACATCATATACGCCACACTAACAAAAGGCGTACATGGTTTCGGGTAGTGTTTTTAATTTAGCATTTTATAAATACATACATCTCTCTCTCTCTGTAGGTAATAAAATTATTTGTGATGCTGTCTATGTAAATACAACATGCACCAAAAAAGTTTACACACTGCAAAAGCAGAACAGACTCTATGACTTATGTCCAATTCAGTCAGTTTTGTACTGTGTATGTTTATTGTTCAGCGCATTTCCAAGGACATCTTCCTCACATTCTAATATGTAACCTGACCACCTATATCCTGTCCGTTTTTCCGTTTCGAGAGAGAGAGTCAACAAAACAATCATACTAAACAGCACAATGAAATGAAAATAATTAAATCTATGGCGCTTCCATTTACAGAGCCTTTTGCTCTCATCATCATATTGTCATCAATTTTCCCCTTAATAACACAGCTTGTCATTTATGCCTATTTCAAAATTAGTTTTCGTAGAGGAACAAACAAAAACCTTTTTCTCTGCTTGGAGCAACATGTTAACTATTTGACGTTTGGACAATATGATTCCGTTATGGAACTAACAAGCAAAAAGTCAGAAAATCCCAATACTGCTTACAATGCTACAGTACACAGACTGACACGAGGGGCTAGTCAAGAACATAATTACATTTTACCACTTAGAATTTTCTAGCTGCTGCTGCTGCTATACTGCTCCTCTTTTTTTATGGGGATTCTCTTGACTGCTCTTTAAAAAATTTAGTTGGCAAACTTGTGGAAATGAAATTCTGTTGTTGGAGAATGTGTGGAATTTTGAACTGTTAATTAGAAAGGAAATAAAAATTACAGAGAGAGCGTAAATGCTCATGTTCATATTATATTGGAGCGATACTATCTCTCTCGGCAAGTTTTTTTACGAGGATTTTAGCACTCGCCACAGGAATCCTAACAATCTCATCACATGCTAATAATTGTTTTTTATGGTTGAAAAAATTACCTGTGATTACACACGCAAATTTATTTTCATTTTGAAAAAAAGTCAAAGCCAACCATGTTTTGTTGTCCGCCCTCGCTCTATCTGTTTATCCTTTAAAAGACCACGTAAAATATTTTAGATTGCTTGTATAACAATGAGAGAGATGTCTTTTATCTTTCAAAACATGCCATTTGTACTCACACCAATTCATCTTTTTCTCGCATAAAATTATCATTTTTGTAGCAGTCGATGTTTTATTAACTTTATATCCTCAGAGAGAGCTCAAGCGGCAATTAATCATGTTCAGTGTGCTGTCTACTTCTGGATTAAGTTTCAAGAAGTGATATACACAAATGGGATGGCGGACATCCACACGAGTAAGTAGAGTCTTTAAAAATTTATGGAAATGTTGCATTTTTATTTTCAAGGGGACAAATATGGGCATAACGTGATATCGTTTCAAATAAGTGGAATTAAGCAAGGCAAGCCCACACGTGTAACAAGACAGCTCAAAAGTTTTGTGTAGTAAACTGTACTTGTCACTTTTGCAATCTTTAGCAATCTGTTTGCAAGCCCATAATAACCGTAACTTAATTTGCAATTAAAATCTCAACGTTTTCTCCATTTTCAGCAAGAAATCCACAGTAATCTTAATTACTCAGATTATATTTCTTAACGATGGCGCCTTCTACCTTGCTGAGGGACAACATGGCTGATCTTAATAGCAAATTATTGAAAAAGTCTGTATATTACACCTGTTTAACTAGAGTGTACATATTTTCCCCTTGTGGGTAGACATTTAAATATGCAAATGAAAACTAAAAGATAATTAATTTTGTGAGCTTGCAAATAATGATAAAAGTACTAAAACATGATGGACACAGCAACAACAACAAATGATAAGTGTGTTCTCTGCTAATCACTGGCAACGCAGCCTAAAATCAACTAATAGGATGGGTGGTCGTTTCTCCTTACCTATATGGGCTTTCATTATGCTAAAACCAATATGGTTGGCTGTACAAAGCAGTTCTTTACTGACAGAAAAAGCAAATTAAAGCCAAAACGCTGCTGCGCTCCGATCTTTTTTTGGGCCTTGTAATCTTTTTTGCTGCAAAAACCGTTGAAAAAAATATTCCTACCACGTAGTACATTATACCCGTCTAGTGAGATTCACTAGGATTCAGAGGGAGAGAGTGGTTCAATTCAACACGTCTTCATGCTCAAATGCATAGCTTTCTTTTTTTTCCTTTCAAATTATAGTCGCCTTTACGGATCAATGAATAGTACATATAACTAAATTGAACTCGCCTTTTCACATTCCACATACTTTTCCCCTTTTTTTTCTACAACTTCCTTCAGAGTCGTGACTTGGTTGAATTTACTTTTCATCATTCCCTTTCTGCATAGATATATCATCAATTTCGTCGGACTGAGAAATTAATCCGCAATTATCTCCGAATATAGTTTATTTTCATCACTCTTTACTGGAACATTTTCATGTAATGTACACAGTTTGTACTAGTTTTCGTGCATGAAAGCATTCCAAACTTTTCCAACTATGGTTTCCTTTTCACTCCACTTATATGTACGTACATATATAAAATGGTTCTCAAGTGATAAACAGGATTAGATTGAAAGCGAAATGGAATCCAGTGAAAGAAAAATAGTAGGATTACATGAAGTGTTTATCTGTTAGGTTGTCCATGAGCCCAAGCAAAACATTCGTTTTTTTTCGGTATCATCCAACTTATAAACTGCCATTTTCCCAAAAACTATGTATTTAACCGTACCATATTATTAGTAGAATGATAAAAATAAGCAGAAGAGGAGCAAAAGCACCCTCATCATCAACCTTCAGGGTCCGGGTGATGAGATGATGTTTTCACTGTGCGCGGCTGCGGTAGCAGCAATACAAGTAGACTGAGAGAAGCCGTTTCTTTCCGGTTACAGCAAAGCAAAGTGATAACGACGAGGTCTGCTTCCTTTTCGTTCTCATCCTCTCCTCCTATTATTTTACCTTTTCATCAGAGAAGATGAGATTGGATCCGTATACTCTCCGAAAGAGAAAAAAAATAACTTGGGCAGCTTTGCATTGCTCTTTCATTGGAAAACACGACTTTCCTTTCAGATGATCACAGAGAGAGAGAGGGAGACCATCATCATAACATAAAGCGTAATAACAAAAAATATGTACATGTTTTATACATACATAATGGATAGAGAGAGTAGCAGAGTTGCTATTTTTTCTCTTCCGAGGAAAGTGATTAGCTCGTTTCAGCCTTTTTCCTATACTGCTACTCGTTGTTATATTCCTCAAGTCCCCCCTCGGATTCTACTAGTCGAAAACACACGCCATATCACTACCACTCTGCTATTACCTTCTCCCCAGACTATACTACTGTCTTTTTCTCTCTGTGACTCTAGCGATTCGTTGGTTAGTAGAAAACCCGTCTCGCATTCAAATGAGCTTGTTACTCTGATGTTACTCTTTAAATCTCTATCCATATGTCTGTCTCGTTTTTCTATTCCATATACAAACTATTCTCTCACAGAGAGGCAGTATAATTTTCTCTCTTTGATGATAAAGCAATATCCGGGAAATAGGTAGTTTTCTTCTGGAATAGAAATAGGTAAAGTTGAACTTTCTATTCCATATACAGAGAGGCAGTATAATTTTCTCTCTTTGATGATAAAGCAATATCCGGGAAATAGGTAGTTTTCTTCTGGAATAGAAATAGGTAAAGTTGAACAGGCAGAGTATGTAGTAGTACATATTATTATTATTATTTTATGGTAATGGCTCTTCATCTGTTCATCTATTATTTATTCTGTTTTATTTCGCTTCGTGTGTCTGTGTAGGTGTGTTCATGAAGCATGCACGCAGGAATGTATGTATATAAGTTCCTCTGTTTGTGTTTGTAATTACATTGATGAAAACGAGACTTGGCAAAGAAGAAAAAAAAATTGACATGCACGGACAGACGACGCGCACGGATTTTCTCGTTGTGAGCTATTCCAATTGGGGGCCACGTAATTTGGAATCATTTTCATGATATTGCACAACACAGTCCCCTTTGTTCATTATATTCTTATGTGCGGAAAATGTGCAAAAGACAAAATAACACACACAGTTCTCCTCATTCTCGTTTTGTCAAAACATTCACAGAAAATGAAATGGTTTTATACATGTGTACCTCTCAGCTAGTATAGCTTTATCAATTTTTCCTGTCTCCCGACTTTGTTGGCTTCTCTCCTTCAGTCTTGTGTTTTGTTAGCTAATTTTTTTTATAGTTCCAGTTTGGCGAATGATTTTTTAGCCTTGTTTACAAGTTATGTCAGGTGTATCTGACATGTTTGATATTAGAAAGGTAAATAAAATGAAATATAGTATGAAACACTGAAAGGAAATTGAAATTACGAGTCGCACAGTGCCCCATTTCCTGTTTTCAACTTTATCATCCAAACCGCAAAGTATATCAAAGAGCTAAAAAGCCTTAAAGCTACGATACTACTGTCAGTCAT
>JAHZMV010001104.1:0-31406 GCA_027743765.1 Coecobrya sp. COE2 | reverse complement strand
ATTATAACTTATACAATAATTCTATCGATCTGGAAATGCTCAATAATAAAGTTGCTGTTTCACAGGGGCCATCCATACAATACAAAATACTAGTAATATTATTACGAATTTCCAAGAAAAAAATCTCGTTATGTCTATATTGATAGATATATACACATTTTTTATATTTGTTATTTCTTTGCAATTTTTTATTTTCCATTTCCTTCCTCTTGCATAACTAATCCTGTTCATTAGATTTGCATTGTGTGCTCTCGTCAGCTTCATGTTATGTAAGCTGTATGAATGTACAGAGAATATTTTCCGCTGTACTGTTGTCTGTCTGATAACAATGTGCATAAAAACGGGAAGAGAAAAAAACTTGTGTGCCAAAATAAACGATACAATTTTTTTTTCTTGGCAAAAGAGAGTAAAAAGTAAGGCGATAACATTGCTTCTGGTAGTGCTCTTCTGTCGTAATGTACTTCTGTACGCGCTATACAGTGCCATCTTTAAATCCCTTCTTTTTGCTTTCGGCAGAGAAGAAGAGACACGACGACAAAGGGCTGTAAAAATGAAAAAAATGCTCATTTTTATCGTATCATAATCTCCTTCTTCTCCACTTTCTTTTTCTCCTCAATTCCATTCAGCCTCCTCTCAAGTCTTCTACTTTTCCTGCAACTTTATTTTCTGAATTTTCTCTCTTCGTCTTCTTTGCTTCTACATAAATATTTTCCAGTGGACTCAGGCAAAACTCTGGAATGATGATAGCACAGAAAGAAGAAAGAGAAAGTAGTAAAAAAAATTCCCTCTCTTGCGAACGCCATATGTTTAGCCTAATTTGATTTGGACGTTGGGGATTAGGATATCATAGTGGAGGCATAATAGCAATAATAACTTTTCTTGCTTTTTTATGCCTCCGTTACTACTACTGCGGATGTTCATGGAAAATGTATGTATGTATGAAACTTACCATAATATGCATTTAAAAAGAAGAAGGGGTAGGCGGAGAAAAGGGAATTTTTTTATTCTTAATATTCGTAGCCTTAATACTTTATTTTTCAAGAAAATGAAGCCTGTTCAGTTGCATTAGTATTGCTTGTATATTTTCTATTGTTATTTTCTGAAAAGGAAGCCTTTTTATAACTCCTTTCAATTCAATACATTTTTTCTCCTTCCTTAATTCTGTATTGCTTGATTTTTCCTCTTTATTTCTCAGAAAAGGGAATAAATAGGGAGCAAACTTTATTTTGTAGTACTTTGGGCTTGGTAATGCAGCAGAAAAAATATATTATGAATAACGACAGCTCACGTATAGGCACACGTGTATGTGCGAGTACTTTTGTTCCCAATATTCCGTAGTAATGATCCTGCTTGAGTGCTATATGCATAATAAAGTATGTGTAGCTCATAAAAATGAGTGGGTAGGCAACATCACGGCTTTTTTTTACAAATTTTCCAAACTTCAATGCCTATATTGACACACTGTTACTACGGTAATGACTTTTTTCATTCTTTTGTTCTGAGAATAGTGTGTATGTACCACAGTCCAAAGTGGTAGCCCATAATGCGTTTTTATGATTTCTTTCCGTTTTCTCTCTCTGGATACTGCTGCCACAGCCTACAAATCACTGACTCTACAAAAGTATTCCATTTGCAGCACAGGAAGTAAAACATTTCCTTTCTGATAATTTCATTTTTGTTGGGGGATGGTCATATAACATGTTAATTCAATAGAAAAACAGCTCTCTGAATAAAATAATGATTTTAATGTGAAAGATAACGTGGGGTGTGAACGATCCCCTTATACACTTGTATGCAGTCATTGTATTGCTAACTCAGCATCATAACCACTACTTTTTACTACATCTTTCTCCCTTTTTTGTTTCATGGAAAATTGTAGCAGGGAAAAAGTGTGTTAAATAAGAGATAACACAGATGGAATGGAGATGGAGTACGATGATGTGAGAGGATGCCCAAAGGAAATACAAATGTCCAGAAGGAAAAAATTCCTGTGACATATGATGGTCTTATGGCGGTGGAGATGAATAAAAAAGTAAGTAGACCAGCAGATGAAGATGACCAGAGGAAAAAAGTAAATCTTACGATAACAACTTTTTATACCAGCAGCAGTCGTAGAGAATGAGCAATACATTTATTGCGGTGATGGTAGTGGACTGAGAGAAAAAAAATACGTTGACAGGAGCAGTGGCTACTTATGCACTATTTTTCTTTTTCCTTAGGAAAAAAGTAAATCTTACGATAACAACTTTTTATACCAGCAGCAGTCGTAGAGAATGAGCAATACATTTATTGCGGTGATGGTAGTGGACTGAGAGAGAAAAAATACGTTGACAGGAGCAGTGGCTACTTATGCACTATTTTTCTTTTTCCTTTGGTATATATAGCTGTCCAGTGTAATTGGTACCCTCGGACGACGACGTGGTCATGCCGCTGACTTGACTTTTTCTTTTGGTTTTGACGAGCAGGAGAAAGAAAAGCAAAGAGAAAGCGAAAGGTTTTTTTATTCTTAACATATTTCTATATTTTTGTTGCTCTACTTGTATGTTGTGTGCTCATCCCTTCTCTCCTTGAGACTTTTTTTTACTCTCGCTGGATAGACAAGACAGTGACCTGACAAGACAAGTAAAACTGTTACGAAGAAAAAAGAAGAAAATCAGAGAGAAGAAAAAGAAAGAATAAATTCGTGATCTTCGTATTACTCACGATCTATCAACCCTTCCACTCGGAGAGCAAGCAGAGAGGGAGAGAGACGAAGAAAGTGGGAAAAAGAATGAGAGAGATTTTCTCTGTTCTTTTCTGTCCGTGAAAGTCCCCAGTGGATTTTATATCCCTTATTCCTCCATCCATTTCTTTCTCTTTTTAGGGGAAAAATAACGAGAGATGGTATAAGAGAAAAACGCTGGTTCATCTTCATCTTTCTTTCCTCTTGTCTCTGGTGGACCACAGAGAGAAAGAAAGGGAGCGAGAGAGGAAAAGAAAGTCGATCAAGGATAGTGTGGTTTTTAGGACGTGGATGCTGCCACCACTACTGTCTATAATATGCCCCTTTCTATGATTTGCCTGTCACGTTTCTCTCTTTGTTCTGCAGAGACATGCCCTTTTGTCGTCATCATCAGCATCATCTGCCTGAAAGGAGGCAGATGGCATGGATGATGATTTGAGACACGACTTGATGCTCACGACAACGTGACAAGTGAGAACATTACAATGAACCTATTGACTATGGCGTGAAAAAGGATTATGTTCTCTTTTGATTGATAAGATAACTTTATCCGAAATGGTAAAATGAGACAGGATGGAAAGAGAACAAATTATTTCAGTAAAATCCTGTTGTTGCTTAACGAAGACGGGGAGAAAAGGGGAAATAAGCTATGTTACGTAGATGTGTGTAGGCTGGGATTTAATTTGATTTGATTACCGATTGTGGTGAGAACTGTTGTGGCGTAAATTAAGGCTCCAGCAAATTTCCACTGTGAACTGCCAGCTTTTTGTGGCACAGATTTGAGAATTACCATCTCCAGCATACTATAGTCGTCACGGGATACGTTGTAGCGCAACCTGACCACTTGTTCCAAATCTGTAACAAGAAAAGACAAAAAATATATTACGTTAGCACTCCAAACAATAATTAATTATTTATCATTATGGAAACAGTGACATTAGCCGACAGAATTGCTGTATCGTCAACGTTTTATCAGTTTCGCGTTGCTCGTTGTGAGTTTTTCGTTAGAATTTCAAATCTAACTGTGACATAATATCGTCCATCTTATCGCACAAAAACAGATAACATGTTATATAAGCATTAATTTGCATTAATTTTATCTGTTCACTTCCAACAAAGTTTATTTCTTAAAAGCCAGGAGCTCAGCAGGAAATACTAAACATTATGCGTGCAACCGAATACAAGCCGACAAAAATTAGAAGCCGGAAAATACTACAGTTGTTCCAAATCTGTAACAAGAAAAGACAAAAAATATATTACGTTAGCACTCCAAACAATAATTAATTATTTATCATTATGGAAACAGTGACATTAGCCGAAAGAATTACTGTATCGTCAACGTTTTATCAGTTTCGCGTTGCTCGTTGTGCGTTTTTCGTTAGAATTTCAAATCTAACCGTGACATACTATCGTCCATCTTATCGCACAAAAACAGATAACATGTTATATAAGCATTAATTTGCATTAATTTTATCTGTTCACTTCCAACAAAGTTTATTTCTTAAACGCCAGGAGCTTAAGCAGGAAATACTAAACATTATGTGTGCAACCGAATACAAGCCGACAAAAATTAGAAGCCGGAAAATACTACAGAAAAAATTGTAGTTTGCCGTGTGATATGCGATAATGTGAGCACATCTGAACATAACACAATCATGTCGGGAGATGGAACAGCGATGACGATAAAAAGGAAATGAAAAAAGCGACAAACAAGGGAAAATGGTATTTGATTTTGGAATAATGGTTTCCTTTCAATGTCTGGTTGTACAGTACGTAAGCCAAAGGGAATGTATGTATGTATGCATATTCGTAAATATACTACGTAGTTGTGTATATTGTTTATCCAATTTTCTGGTGAAAACACCAATTAAAGCTCTGAGCAAATAATACAGAGAGGTAGAGACTGAGTAGATTGTGTTACTGTTATTATCATTGTTGTGATTTTGTTGATGCAATATCGTCATTTACACACAGAGAGAAATGGGAATCGATATTGATATAACTTTGTAAATGGTAATTTTTGCCCGTGTCTTTCCCCATCACGACTGACAAGTACATACACAATGCAGTAGCAAGCATATATACAAGTGTACACATTTTGGATCTGTTTGCTCAGATTTCACAAGTAGATATTGTTCTATGCAGACAAACCCTCTACCATTTTTCTCGACGAGAATTACACAGTTTCACAAAACGTTATCGCTCTCATTCCCATTTTCCTTCCATACAAGCCAATTAAATCAGGACAACTACTGTCACTTTCTTCTCTCTCTCTCAAAGCTGCGCTTTTGTCTCTCTTCTCTCCAATACACTCATGTTACTTTTCATAATAAATTATACGCGTGACAATTGAGTCAGGAGAAAAGCAAATAGCATAGGGAAGCAGAAGTAAAAGCCGACTACTGTCATAGCCAACATCTCGTTAGAATCAGAGCAAATATTGCTCTCATGCAAATGCAAACAACAAATAAGTATCGTAGAAGATAGGAGAAAAACAATAACATGTTTTATAGTTTCGAGGTGGAAAAAGTTAAAGCGTATATTTATTCTGACATAAATTGTCACTCAAATATATTTGTGTACTAAGTACGATATGTATATATTCTAAGGAACATACACATATGTATATGTTGGCATATATGTTCGCTTTTTTAAACATGCTTTTTTCTCTTTTGGAAGGACAACAAATTGTAAGAAAAGCCATCAGCAGCAGCAGCACTCAACACACAGACTCGTAAATAAATATTTAATTTTCCATGTTCCCTATCCCAACACATTCCAGTTTCATTTTGCTCAAAAAATCACTATACGTTTTCAGTTGATATCAACATCATCATCATCACACACCTTATTTCAGAGACATTTTGTTTTACACATTTCCTTACAAAAAATCTCATAAAACATGTATATATTTTCAGGAAATCCACACTCTCTCGCAGCAGCTCATGAATATTACTTACTTGACTTTTCTCCATTTTTTCTTCTCTTCTTGACACAACGTGATTCATACTTGTGTAGGTAGTACACACACACATACCTATATAATATCATGTCATATATTATAAGTAATGATAACTCGAGAGAATTTGCATATTTATCATAATCATCAGCATCCACTACGCGTGTAAGCCACAGCAGCAAAAGCATAATATCAAGCAAGCAGCCATGAACATTTTATTACCAGCAGCACAAATTCCTGTCATGTCTGTCTGCAGCCCCGACTACTCGACTAGAATTTCAATTAAGGTTAGCAACAACGCATCATGCATGCTTGCATACACATCTCAGATATATTAATACACGAACAAGACACCTTGCTCTTCTCTGCTCCCTTAAGTCTTCCCTGGTCTGCTGCGAGGTGGTGTTGTAATTCACCGGAAGGCCTGTTGTAAACAGCGTGTAAAACATTTTCTATCTCTGTATTTCTCTTGGATCTCTCATTCTCCCTCTTCATACTACTTAGAGAAAGGTATTCATAGAAAGATGAAGAAGAAAATGCACACGCAAGGCAGATTTCCTTTCAACATCATCAGCAAGCGGTATCATGATGCTGATGAAAATCCATCTCAATCTAATGATGATGAAGATGATGATGATATGGCAAAGTAAGTACTTTGTCTTGTGTAACGAAACGGAAATCTGATGATGAGGATGCTACACACTACTCTTCTCTGCTCCCTTAAGTCTTCCCTGGTCTGCTGCGAGGTGGTGTTGTAATTCACCGGAAGGCCTGTTGTAAACAGCGTGTAAAACATTTTCTATCTCTGTATTTCTTGGATCTCTCATTCTCCCTCTCCATACTACTCTGAGAAAGGTATTCATAGAAAGATGAAGAAAATGCACACGCAAGGCAGATTTCCTTTCAACATCATCAGCAACAGCAAGCGGTATCATGATGCTGATGAAAATCCATCTCAATCTAATGATGATAAAGATGATGATGATATGGCAAAGTAAGTACTTTGTCTTGTGTAACGAAACGGAAATCTGATGATGAGGATGCTACACACTACCAACCACTTGAGCAAGATGAGATGATGATGAACAAGGCATTTGCTTTGCGCAAAGCAAGCAAACGTATATTATCAGCAGCAGCATCTCTTCTCTCTCCATTGCAGTCATAAATGCTGCGGAATTAATATACATTTTCGTACAAGGTATTATTTATGCCTGCATATATTTATATCCTCTAAAAGTTACACCGGCCGTTTTTGATAATGCTGCTGAATGCGCTGTTGTGGATGATGAAAGGAAGGAGAAAGAAGAAGAGCGACTCTCTTTGAGAGCTCTACTGTTTCATGATTACTATACCATGTTTTATACAACGTTGCAGGAATGAACTGTGTGTGTGTGGGATGCTGTTATATGAATGGGGTAGATGGAAATAAAGAAGAAGAAGAAAAGCTTATTATTTCTACTGGAGAAATCCTTTCTCCACATTCCTAGCTCTGCTGCTGACTTTGCCCCTCTTCTTCATCCCAGAGAGTCTGGAGGCAGTTTAAATGACGCAATGGATGGGAATAAAGGCGTTGTCATCAGAATAGTCAAGAGAGAAAGCTAAAGCTTAATTTTGTGCTCGTGTGTGTGTGTGTGTATGTGTACGGCCTTTTAAACAGTATCCCTTCCTGTCTTTACAAATTTAAAGGAATGGCGGTGGTCTTGCGAATGATACAGAGTGACACTTGCCATTTCCGCAACATTTGTTCGAATTCCTAGATTCCTTTTGTAGCCAGCAAATACAAATGTTAAAAAATGTGTACATGGTGGTGGTGGTATCAAGGCTATAAATGTAAGCTCGTTCGCTGGTGTGCTTTCCCTGTAATTTTCCAGATGATGATGATGGCGATGAGGACGACGACGTGTAGGAGGAGGTAAATTCATGGGAATCCCCAGAAGCGCTTTAAAAGCGTGACTGACTATCTACGTGTTATGAAATGCAAGGTTGTGTGTGTGTAAAAGAAAACGGAAGATAAAAGACAGATGTGAATTCTCCGTCCGTTGAATACAGAACGTCGGCCTTTTGTACACAGTTTTGTGTAGGAAAAAGAAAGGATACAATTTTAAAGCTTTTTCATGTTCTAACTTGGAAAATTATAGGGAAGGGAAAAAAGGGAATCATATATCCTATTCATCATATTATATATTATCATCATTTTCTGCTCTTTTTCTTCTTGTGCAAAGCATTTGATCGAATGAAAGCACCCGGAGCAATTTTACTTTTCGAGGAAAGGCAGAACGGTGATAGTAACAGTTGTTATAGCGGATGTACACACAGCAAGTTGCAATCAGTGAACTGTGTGGCAGATGAAGAAAGGGAGAATCACAAAACTTAGAGTGAAATGAAAATAGAACAGAACAGAGAGAAAAGAGAATAAAGAGAACCGACGAAAAGTATCCATAATGTACAACAACACAGCAAGCACTAATCTCTGATGTGGAACAAGATGAGCATGTCAAAAAGGCGAGACAAAGGGTTATTTATTTTTAAATGTGATCGATCCTGCTCAAACCAGATTTCAAGCGTGTGTGTGTGAGCGCTGCTAATTCAGCAGTGATCATTTTATAACCGAAAACCAAACGTGCTTAAAGGATAGTATTGACAGTAGGTACAAACATCCATTAGGATATAATGATTAAATGTCAAACACAGGCTACATTTGAAATGGCTTTTTCAACGATATGTCATTCCATTTATTCGTGCATTAAATTATATACTGTTTTTATAATACTGATATAAATTGTGTATATTTGTGACTACTCTTGTGTGGTATTTTTTATCATATGAAGCAACATACCTAGCTGTATTTTTTTTTCTAAAAAAAGCAGGAGTCATAATAATAGGCATGTCACGGTAGCAGCTCGCAGCATAGCAGCAGTACAATGATAATGATGATAATAATCAAGTGATGACGTGACAGGAAGTGAAGGAGGAAGCACATTCTGTGCAGCTTTACTTTCAACTTTGGTTACGACGACGAGCGAAAATGTTCTGTCTCGTAAATAATGCCACCAGAAGGAAGTATCCGTATATCAGTAGAATATTTCCAAGATACTATTTATATACTACTGGTGAGCACCCTGTATAAAGAGAGAGAGAGAGAGAGAGAGAAAATAGTGCTGTATGCAGACGTCCCCTGCATCATTCTGGTGAAAGAAAGGTAGTGAATGCGGCATGACGATGAGATCATGGCATGGCCATTAGCGCAAAAAGCTCATTGCCTCACATTTAAAGATAGGTATATGTACATAATATGTATAGATGAAGGAGCAGCAGTCCAAAACTTTCACTTGACTCGCTATCTCTGTCTCCCTCTCTATTTTGCTCTATTCTTGCGCCTTCTTGTCTTGTCTTAAATCAGAAGAATGATAGAATCTTGTCATGAAATTGTCTAACGAGAAGGAAGTATCAAAAGCTCATTTCCCAAGAAGACTCTTTGCGTCTTTGTTGATCATTTGTGAAGTAAAATGAAGTCGACTTGGAAGAGAAAGATAGGAGAGAGGAGAAAATTGAGAGAGCACTTGTGTACTAGTGAATTCTCTGCGTCAAGCTCATCCTGTATGTGTGTCCATGTTTGACTTTCTCAGCAGGCAGGAGGAGCCTAGTACCAGCAGCAGACCTGTAATTTACGTCAATCGAAAAGGAAAGATAATGACTTTGTTACTCCTGCTGTTCTCTCTACTTCTATATAGTTTCTTATACGTACGGACAAGAGTACCTTCTCGTGATGATGATGATAATGATGCTAGGAACCAGACCAAACTAGAAATTTGAACAGTAGAGAACTTTTTATACTGTCTGGTAGAGTCTAGATTGCAGTTTTATTGTGTTCCGTGTGCAGTGTGTTTATACGGTCACGGTTCATTTTCATTCGGTCATTTTCCTCGTTCCTACTTTCTCCATTTTCTATGTGACGATAAATAAAGTAGAAGCTTGAGGTAGAGCCAAGAAACTTATGCAGGGAAATGGTGGGGTCAACTTAAATGGGTAAAACGCGTAATCTAGATGATACACTATTATTGTTAATAATTAATTTTTGACGGTGCTCAAGCCAATATTTATAACCGAGTAGAATAGGACACGGTAAATTTTTAATGTAAATACGTACTCAATTACAAATTATTATTAATTGTCATTAATTCTTGATACATAGACATCATAATTGTAAAAACTAACATGCTGCCATTTAGGTCCAGGAGCATATATTTATAGAATACATGTTTGTTCTAGCAATTAAAGTTAATTAACATCGGAAGGGGTGGCTCAGGCTGTCAGTAGAAATAAATACAAACGTTGGAAGACTGGTACCGTTACCAATTGTATAGGAAACCTTTATCTCCTGAATGTGAGTTTACTCAATAAATTTTCAAATATCTACAAATGGCATAAGCAAATATGGAATGGATTGCTTTTAACCATCTTGAAAGTTAGTTTAAAATATCAAACCCTTTGGGATTTTTTATTTGATTTCCACATCAAATCACGTTATACGTCATTCGAATGCTAAATATATAGATTCCATCCATTACAATAATTATTAAATGTTTATATAATATTTGAATTAACTGGATGTTGAAATAGCACTGGCTCAATGACAGATTACATATAAAGTCAATTTCTGTGCTGTGTACACACACAAGCTACGTGATTAAGAACTTTCCAAACGTGAAATCTTCTACTTCATAGAATTTCCTTTCTTGTTTCCAACAAAGAGGTTACAAACAAACTAGCAACTACTACACAGAGATATCCAAGCTAATTGCATAAAGCACAAAATAATATTCTTCTTTACCAAATAATAGTGAAAGTTAATAATAAAATTTTGCGAAATCCAGAACATAATTAACAACTATTTTGTAACACTGTAAAACCAGTAGAATCACACATACACCCATGCACGTACATGCAGACATCCTTGAACAAAATTTCGTTTTGTAGTATGATCGGGTAAGCTAGTCTCAAGTGTCAAGTAGCTTCATATTTCATGATATTATTTTGTTTGTAGATATATACTCACATACATGGATGGAATTATAAAGAGAATTTTGTTGTATTACAAGCAAATGGCAAACTTGTATGTGTGTGTTTGTATATACTTAAGTCATTTCTATCTCATCTCAGGAAAACTGGAAAATTTCCACTGGAATGGAAACTCATTTATTTATTTATTATTCCTTAACGAGATATATATACGTTCCGAGTTTCTGGTTGCTCCACTTACCCCACAAACTTGTTACCGTATTGTAAAAGGAATAACAATAATAATTACTACTATATTACCCAAGGTGAGTGCCCTAATTGGATTTTGTGCAATGTACATGCGCATTCAATTATTAATATGAAAACATAACAAAAATATATTATATGACTTATATACCTATATGCTTT
This sequence comes from Coecobrya sp. COE2, assembly GCA_027743765.1. Taxonomy (NCBI): domain Eukaryota; kingdom Metazoa; phylum Arthropoda; class Collembola; order Entomobryomorpha; family Entomobryidae; genus Coecobrya; species Coecobrya sp. COE2. The sequence goes on along the minus strand of JAHZMV010001104.1, from coordinate 20,298 downwards.
CCTTACGTTGAGTAATAATCTTGCTTGTTGGTTGTACAAAAATAGATGGAAACTTTTTCCCTCCGGAAAATGCCAGCGAAATGATCTCCTCCGACAGTTCTGCTGACTTACCTGATCCACTTTAAACAATACATCTTTTATGGTTAATTCGACAAAGTAGCTTTACTACCCCAAAAATACGCAGACCAACAACAAAAAATGTATATATATTTTTATAAACCATACGGCGAATTTATTATAGGGACAGTACCCATTTTTTCTCTCTGCCGAGTAAAATGTTATTCATCCATTTAGCCTCATTGAGAGAGTGATAAATCCACCTTGGGACATAAATTAGATATTAAGTAAACACTTTATGGATGTGAATGCCTCGGAATACGACCATTCGTATTTATTTTTAGATGCGGCAAAATGTTCTTCTGATCCGGTAGATTTTTTTCTGCACAATTTCTTGAACGAAATGCTTTCACTCACCCAGTGAAAAGTAAGAGTTGAATGGAGTAATAATATGTTGTGTTATATGATGCTTTAATGAAAATATATTACTCCACACGTCTATGTTCTCACTTTCTTCTTGGTCTGACTCACCTGCTCTCTGTCTGCTACCTACGTAATGAAACATCAATTTTATGTTATATAACGGAGGAGCAAGAGAAGTGACGCTTTATTGGACAGACCGTAAATAAGCCAGTGAATTGTGGCTTCTTTATAACTTGTTTTTGCATGGATCTCTCTTTCACCCTATATGCTTTACAAATATGTACTTGGATGCGCTGGTGAACTGTAACAGCAGAAATTCTACAGACATAAACATGGTTCGTAGTTATTGCTCCCTGGACATGCTATTTACCGACAAAAACGGAAATAAAATTCGAGAGGGGAAATACCATTGGAGGGAGAAAGGCAACAAAATGCACATTCCACCTGCAGAGCAGATACACATCCTGGTAATAAAACATGATTTGGAATTTTTTTCTACAGTTATGCATTACAACATGTTGATGTTCAACCTTAAATTCCTAGTGTTTTTTTTGCAAAACAGTGGAATAAAACGGAAAACTGCGCAAGAATGTTTAGGGAAACTATAATAATGTATTTCCATCTTTTGGCAAACTAGACTGTTGCTGTGTGTGGGTTGTGCAACCTATCCTATTATCCAAGTTATTATAATGACGACGATGACGATGCATAAGGAGAAAGTAAATGGTCCGTGCTGATGACCTGTTTACATTATTTTCTCACTAAACGTAAGACACAGGAGCAAAAAGGCTATGTGATTATATAGACACACAGGAGAAGAACAAATGGGATTGAGATGTTAGCCTAATTGACAAAAGGCCACGACAGCAGAAAATGGTCATAATAAATTGATAAGAGCTCAAGACAAAGCATGTATGTCTACTTATCTATCACATCAGCGATTTCCACGATAACCACACTACCACGGCTGCAATCCAAAAATAGTTATAAGAATNTATGTGATTATATAGACACACAGGAGAAGAACAAATGGGATTGAGATGTTAGCCTAATTGACAAAAGGCCACGACAGCAGAAAATGGTCATAATAAATTGATAAGAGCTCAAGACAAAGCATGTATGTCTACTTATCTATCACATCAGCGATTTCCACGATAACCACACTACCACGTCTGCAATCCAAAAATAGTTATAAGAATAATAATATAGCCGTAGTGTAGGGGAATATCAATTTAGTAAAAGGCTAAATAAAGTAAAAATAATGAGAATACATAGTCTGGAATACTGAAAGTGTCTCTTCTCTTATTTTTTCTGTCTTACAACAGCATACAAAAATAAACTCGACTAAATTCTTCAAGTAGTAGTCGTAGTGTTGGTGGTGGTACTTGTCGTTAAAAGAGTAAGCCGAGAGAAAATTGAAATGAGTGACTTTCCAATTCAATTATTCACGTCGTCTTGCCTAAATTGCCGTGAGTGACTCGTTTCCTTTCTTTCTTTCTTTCTCTCTATCTTGCCAGGGTATTTTTAGAGCAGAGAGAAAGCGAAACTACATGTAATGCCATTTTAGCACGAAGACGTGTTACGGGGGTTAAAAAAGTGCATCATCACCCACCACCGCCATCATCAAACCTTCTATTTATGTTTTTCAGACAGACTAAACTTTTCCTTTGACAAGCATGCCTACTTTTTTAGCTTTCATTGGTTCCAAATTTGTATACAAGCTGCATGATGTGTGCAAACATGATCATGTTGGATTTTGTCTAGATGGCACTGTTTACTTTACCTAACAGGTCGATGCTGCTACTTTAGTATGCTTTCACTTTGCGCATTATGAATTAATCAGATTTCTCAATAGAATGGAAATAGGGTCGGGATGATACAATGCATATATAAACTTAATAACCTAATGAATTATTATAAAGGAAAATTGTAGGTTTCATACATATAGAAAGGTACTCTTCTCATAATTTAACACTTAAAGACCATTTATTCGGCACATTTGCCTATCAGATAAATTTTCATTATTTAAAAGGATTTAAACAGAATATATCTCCATTATTCTCCACCCATCAGCCCTGGCGAAATTTAGGAGAAATGGCAAATCGGATTATCATCACGAAATGCCACTGGCACCGCATACATTTTGCTAAACCAGTCATCGCTCAGATATAACTCGTTTCAGACATTAAATGCAGCATGTAAACTGCTGGTTCTCATGAAAATTTTAAGAGAGAATTTTAATGAACAATAGATTGTTTTCGTTTTCGAACAGAATGATACGACAATGCTGATAAGCTGCGTGCAAAACGTGACATTTGCACACGTTGTAACATATATCACAAAGAACAAAGTGATGATGAGCTATAGAGAATTTAGATTTGGAACACAAGGATAATTACACCCCACGGCAGTGGAAAAATTATATGTACCTATGCTTAAACTTAATAGTTAGTAAAATGTTAGCTTTGTTCGTTAATTTGGTAAGTGGTTTAATTCGGATTAAAGCAATTGATAAATGTTTGAGCCTAGGGATACTTTCAGACTCAGAAATCAATAAATAATAATAATAAACATGAGCCTAGGATGTGATGAAGCCATATTTGGCATAAACCCCATTGGAAGGTTTCTTGCTTTATAAAGAACCAGGAAACTACTACATTATCAGGGAAGAAACACTATATTCCGGTCATGGGAACCTTTCCCTCGATATTGGCGTGTTTTCATCATAAACATTTTTGTAATAAAAATAAAACCAATGTCCGTTAAAAATGGTCTTCGTTTCGTTGTGAAATGTGTGCGCATGAAAAATAAAAACAGAAAAAAATTAAACACTATTACATTTTTCTATCCTAACTTGAAGTAATATCCGCGGTGGCAGCGATAGTGGTGAGAATCTGAAGGGAATGGATGCAAGTAGACATGGTGGTGGTCGCAGGTATCGTTCAGATAGTCGAGACGATTATTATGTAGAGCCCACGCCAAAGCCTGAGACACCAATGCAGTTGCTCAAGAGAAATATTTCGGTTGGGATTGAACGAGGAAAAAGTACAAGTCCTCTTTATTGGAATGATAATTTGGAAAATTTAAAGTTACTTAAAATAACTTTATGAATTGTTCTGGTCTATAATATAGCGAAAAAACTGAGTGTGGGTGGACTACGCATTTATGTACAAAAAGCATTTGAAGATTCTCTCCTTCCTCCCAGTAAAGACTTTAGAAAACCGAAACCCAACCCATTTATCAGTCAGCCGAAACAAATAATTAACTTGAACGCAGGGAGTTCCATTGACGCATCCACGGATCATATCAGCCGTCGGGATCTCTTTCGTGGCACAAGACCGGTGCCCTTACTTCAGCTCCCCGAATTTCAGCAAAGGAGAGCCACTCAGGTTCAGAGAAGACGACACCGACAACCAAGTCAGTACCAGTATCATGGAATGCCCATGAGTAGAGAGGCATACATGGCGAGGAGGCGAAGTATTCAATTTCAAATTCGCCCCAATCAAGGAAGGTCCGCTGCAGCTGCCGACCCTAATTTTAGTAGAAATAGTGTCGATTCCCTGAAAACAGTTTTGGGATCTGTACAGGAACAAAATACGAGAAGGAGTATTGCGAAGAGTAATCGGAGATCTCAGTTACTGCAACAGGAGGAGCTACCTCCCCCTCCAACCGCTGATGATAATGAGGAAGAGGAGGAAACGGAAGAGATTGCCGATGATGGCCAGGAGAAATCAGGAGGAAAGATTCGATTTGACATTCCAGCCGGTGACAGAGAGCCCAAGGATCCAAATGTGAAACAGAAAATAAGGGATAGACGACCAACATCAGTGAGAACGACTCGATTCACTGTGCCTGACGTGAGTGACGAAGATAGAGATGCTAATAAAGGAGTAAAGATCAAAGCTCGGAGACAGACGTCAGGTACAACAACAATAAAAACTCCCAAGACACCCCGTTTTGACATCCTTCCTGCAAAGCTACTAAGGGACAAGAAGGCATCCGAAAAGATTCGCGAAAGGAGACCAACGCCCATGTTAAAAATCAGTCCAATGTTCGCCTATTTACCACAGGTTGGGGGTCATGAAAACAAAGAAGATAAACATGTGCGGTCTCCATATGCCAAACAAAATCAACAGAGACAGGGCTTTCCCCTGCTGGCTGGGAGAGGGGAATCAGGATTATATCTAAAAGGAATGGCTCCTGAGGTGGGAATATTTCCTAGCGTGTTCAGAGGAAGAATCAGTCAAAAGATTCAGCAAAGGAGCAAAACTCCTGAGCCAAATGAAGTCGCCCAGGAATTGAAAAAGGTTGCCCCCATTCCAACCAAAGTACATCGACATCATCCACCATCAGGCACTCCTTCAGCGGCCCAACAGACAACCGGAGACGTAACGGCAGCTAGCAGCAGGGCTGATTTGAATGCGCTGACACCTCTTGAAAATAATATGGATGATGACCCAGGCTACTGGATTGATGAGGATTCGGAAGCGTCGTAATATCGGCGGAAGAGTTCTCACTCCACCTTTCTCTCGAAACGAAAGATCCAATTCTATGACCGTGCTAGACTTTAGAAGCTCAATATTTTATAAAAGAGCCAAGTCCACACTATCTGCAAGACCCTCTGACAAGGACGCCAGGAGAGAGTTGCTAGGAATGGTAAACAAGCAAAGTATTAACAACGCGGGGAGGGAGGACACTTTCAAAGGGGCGGATAAAGTTAGATTTGACTGAAGGAACGAAAAAAGGAATAAAATCATTTTGACAACTTTATGCTATATGTCCACGTGTCCTTATTCCTCATGCTCACCATACGTCTCCTGTCATGTCCTATTTTAGCATAGATGGAAAACTTTTATTACCCCAATAATTTATTATACGCTAACCTAAAAACAGCCACATATCATTATATCACCAAATAAAGGATTGTCGAAATGATAATGATCACACACAACGGTTTTTACGATTCCAGCTCTTTGTGTCTCACAGTCACTCATCATGATGTCATGCATCAAACATGGTGAATGGCATTGACAGTGAAAGCACACAGCGAGATATTTTTTTCCTTTTCATCCAACTTGCTTCTCGTACATAATATTATATCGATCAGGTTCAGATGCGCCAGTCATGATGATGGTAGTAATAAAACCGGTGCTATTCCATTTCCCTACACGATACAACTTCATCTCATGCATCGCACATCATCACACAAAGCCACAAACACAACTCCCATAAAATATAGAACTCGACTCGACTCAGAGTGAAAGTTGATTATTTGGGACACCAATTCAACCTGTAAAGCGAGTTTACGTCATAATGCATCGTGATAATCGTGCATGTTTATAAACAAGCCAATATTCCATCACCGCCAAACACGCAGATGATATATGGCTTTTTACTTCACAACATAGTTTTTACTACAATACACACACACACTCTACTCTGGAGTTTATGCATTACGTATGCATGATGATGGCGCGGGAGGATAGAGGAGAAAGTTTGAGACGATGATGAAAAACGAAACTACTCTTGACTACACGATTGAAAGGGAACTTGAATGCCAGCACATTTACATTTTCTATTCTGGGATTCCTTTTTATAGGCTGATGGAAAAGCCCCACCTATGTTGGCTCACGTGCTGCTGGGTATATGTGAAAGTCGCAATATTTGCGAATAGTTTGCTTTTATAGTAGACAGCTAATCAAGTAGAGCAGGGAGACTATATAACTGTAGTGTAGATAGATAAGGCAAGCAGAAGAATTCATTGATTCTTATTCAGTCAAGCTATCAAACTCCTGCCAGTAGTACGTTCCATTGTAGATTCTGTGATCTAGCCTTTCATTCGACTGTTGCTTAAATTAAAGTAAAAGTAATATGTAGCTAGGTTGTTTTTGGATACATAGTTTCTTCAAAGATAGAAAAGGTTTTACTCATGCTCTAGGAAATAAAGTCGACGGAGTGTAGACTCTGATTTTTTCCGGTCTGTCTGCATAAGAAAAAGAAAAGCCTTGTAGGTAAATAAGCTGTTTTCCTTCTGAAATGCTCTTATATTTTTTATGAACCTACCACCCTGCTTAGTAGTTTCTTTCACTTTTATCAGTAGTTCTTCTTTATCCTCTTTCCACAAAATGAGGAGATTATTATTATTGCATGACTTTCAGGAGTTGTTCCCGTTATTGCCTTGCGCTTGTGTGTAGTATAGATGTGTTGTGCAAAGCAATGTTTTTATTAACCGTTGTTGGTGTTGGTTCCCAGCAAATTTTTATAATATGTAAAGTTTCTACACACGCACTTTTGTGCGTCATAGAGAAAGAAAACGCATACATTTGTACGCACAAATGACGCACAGTGCGATGATGACGACTTTAAAGATTGCATGTTGATAAAGAACAACAACAAGAAGGAAAAGTGAAACATTGGCGAAAATCGACGCGTCTCACGCATAACAGCTATTTGCTCAAATTGCCACATAAAAATACTGGAAATGGAATGGAAGATGATGATGATGACGATAACAGTAATAACATGGTAGTAGGAAAGGAAAGTAGTTGTGTCAAGTTGTGTGTGTGTGTGTGAGCAGAGTATTTCTACTGGACACATTTTTCTTCTTTATCAAATATTCATCATATTTACGTCTAGTTTAAATCAGCTTAGTGGCAGCAGTAGACTTTCGTTTTCACTTCCGCAGAAGGAGAAGCTTAACTTTATATGCTTTTCTATTTGAAGATGTCTTCCTTTTCCTTGTGAAGCATTTATTCACCATCACCGCTGCCCGTCAACTTGCTTCTTTTTCTTCTTCCTCTTCTTAATTTTCTTATTCCTTTCTTTTTATCACCATCAGCCAGGCAGGCAATAGTGGCAGCAGAAGAAGCTTATTTTCTTTGACACTCCTGCCGCTCCACAACTACTGACTACTTACCTACATGCATGTTATTTTAGACGACGACTAGACAGTAAGAAGGGAAAAGTATAAAACTTTTTCCACAACTACTTACTTCATCCCTTCTACGGCCATCGTGTTTGGCTCTAGAGTTTTTTGTCATTGCCTTGCCTTGTAGTTAAAGTCGTTTGTTTTCTTTCACTTTCCTTCTTTTTGCGACAATTCACACTAGAAGTTAGAAGAAGAGGTTTACGCAGCAACACAAGTAGCAGGAGTACTAGGAAAAGTCCACACTGTGAGCTTTCTACTGTGCTGCTCTCCTCGTTTTCACACTCTTTCTTCAGACAAGCCACTTGGTTGGATCTTGTTGTCATTATCCTTTATCATTTTGGGAAAAAAGTCACTCTTCTCTGTTTCCCTTCTTCTCCTTCTACTTCTCCGTAGATGGTAGCATTCATATTCAATGTACTTGGAAATAGAGCTCATGTACATTCCTAACTGACCAAACAGTTTCCATCCACCACTTTAGCAACGTTTTAAGGAAATGGTTCCCAGAAGAACAAGTGGTGTGCTTTCTCCCTCTGTAAAAACTAAACACTTTAAACACAATACCCTATTACACTATTATGTGTTTAGTTTACCTACATACATTGGCAGGTATATATTTCCGCACACTTTTTATATAGGTAAAATGAAATGCTGTTTCACAACAAAAAAGTTTTTTCTTCGTTCATCCGTTTATATATCCATGATGCAAGTGAGTGGCAAGAGCAAAGATCTCAACCGAAGAACTTTTTTTCTCTTCTTCTCCAAACAAAGTTTAAATATTTAAAGGATCACAATATATGTATAGATATATTTTTTGCGTGAAAATAGGTTCGAAAGAGGGACCGACAACTTTCTTGGTCGGTTCGTTTGCTTCAGTTTTGCGATAAAAACGTCATGTTTTTCTTTTTCAGTCTTCATCTTGTGCCGGTGCCAAACAACAACAACAGCAGTATGCAGCAGGAGTAACAAGGACGGAAAGGATGTCTGCTGTTGAGCTTTTCTAATACTTTTTTATTTTAATATTTTATCCCTACTTTCTCCACTTGCTTTCTTTCCTACTTTTTTATATTTCCAGTCTGACATTTTCTCCCATTTTACCTTAAATTTCTTGGCAAAAATGTGTTTACACTTTTAACAAGTTTTATTTTTAAAGCAACTTTTCTCTCTAAAAGCCTATTCTTACCAAGGGACGTGACCGATGGGAAATGAAAGGAAATTGATGCTGCTACCATACAAGTGCAATGCAACCTTTATTTCATCAGCTAAACTAGTCATCATCGTCATGAATTATGCACCTCAATAAACAACAACAATGCCTAGTTATACTAACTGTGCTATAAACGTAAAATATTTTTGCAAGAGTGGGCATTCATGATGCTGTAATATTATTGCTTCACAAAGTGATTTCACTATTTTCTCAATTTCGAAATGTATGCATGTGTATGTTTTGTTGAGTAAACGATCACGACACGATTGAATGGTTGTAATGGATCAATAACTATAACTTTTCTAATGTACATATATGTATGTATTATGTATATGTATACTTACACGCGTGTATTTGCACAATACTATAAATATGTGCTGATATGTCAGAAGTTTCAACAAAGCAGGCAAAAAAGTTCGCCTCCGCACAAATATTCCACGTAATGATTACTAAGTTATAATATGAATCATGAATCCTCCTACTCAACTTTGCCAAGTTATATAGACATTTCATTTTTCAAGGAAACTGTGAGATCATTGGAAAATGAGATATTATATGAATTATGATGATGATACGCTTACTGAGCTGAGATTTACTACCACAGAATAAAAAGTCATTGAAAGGTATAAAGGTTTATTAAGAAGACAAACTTTTTTATGTAGGTACTTTCCCATTTTTATTACTATTATTATTACTACAACTGCTGCTGATGCTTATACTACCCTAAGTTTTCTGCCAAAAAATTTATATAACGTAGTTAAACAGTTCACACTTGACGTGACGTTGTTGCTTCCAATTTATTGTGCAAATTGGCAAGTGCGCATTATAAAGTTATTTAAAGTTTTGGACTGCCAAACTGATTGAGTTTTGTGTGGGCATGTACATTTTATTTACTAACCCTGTAAAATGACAAACTTTTTTCTCGACTCATCCTTGTACATAAGCTGCGTAATAAACCAACTAAAATGTTCTAATAAATCACTCATTCACATTAGATTTTTCCCTGAGAAGTAAACACAAAAGTTAGTAAATGTAGCTTTACCAACCCTGACGTATTTCATTAACGTCTGTTTACAGTACAAATTCAACCAGAGCTCTGCTTTTGCTGCTGGTATTGCCTTGCATTTCCCCGTTTTTCTCTCATTCAAACCGAAATTAAAATGAAAAGCAAACAATCCACAGACACACAACTTTTTTTATCGGGAACAAACCAGCGTGATCCATCCATCCGTTCAAGTCAAGTCAAACTTAAAACCGTAATGTATAGAGTCGTTAGTCGTGGTAGAAGGGAGAAAAGCCTGAGAATTTAATTACGTAATTACTATACATGTCCATTCTTATAGCTCTGCTATAAACGTACACATAGTGCTTTTATTCTTTATGACAGTACTATTCGTTCTCATCACATCGCTCAACTCACATTTCAGTTGAGCAAGCAAATAAAAAAAAGGATTTTAATTTGACAAAAGGAGGAGTGACTCTATAACAATTGTCATTGCTGCAGTTTCCCATTGTCTACCTTTCCTTTTTGTCTGTCTTCTTCTTTTTTCTTTTATGCTTTCTAGGAAATAAAGGTATCGAGACTATGTGCTGCAACGACAATGTCGACAAAGAGGATATACATACTACTGTCTTTCGTTTTTCTTCCTTATTTTCTCTTCTTCTTCCTAAAAATTCTCGGATGCTATTGCTTGCTGTGTGGTAGAAAAGACTACACTCTGGAGAAAGTTAGCTGGGTGAAAGCAAGAACAGCAGCAGTTCATTGTAAAACGTAAGAGAGAAAGTCATCGGTTCTGTGTACTCAAGTAGAGCTATATAAATGGAAGCAACATAACCAGATAGTTAAAATGTATTACGTTATATCGCATCATCATCATCATTCTACATCGACATCATTATTTTTCTATTGTGCTGGCTGCTACTATATACTGCACTGGCACACAAGTAGTATAAATAGTCACTATGATCTTGGTCTTCCGCATTGATAATGCCATTGAACCGACAATGTTGATGGGAGAGAGAGAACGAGAAGAACAGTGGGAGAAAAAGAGAGAAACGGCTTTACGTTGTCAAGTTGAGTAGACTTTAGTGTATTACCACAGCCACCACTAGTGCTACTAGTGCCATCAGTGAATACGTCCTTCGTTAGCTTTTCTCTCTCGCAAATTGTATTGAATGGAGTGGAATGGCTGAATAAAGGGGAATGGATGGATATTCCTATAATAAAACTTTATTCTCATTATTTTCCTTTTTCCACGTGTAATAAATCTTGGTGGAGGCCCATTCACTTCCACCAACAAACCATCAAGGTATTTTTCCCAAAGACTATAACATGGCTAAAAGCAGTAAACCTGTAGTAGTAAAAGTAAAGGCTTTCAGTAAAATATTTTGAGCTGTAATGACGATTTGTTGGTAGGTAGGTGTTGGAAGTGAGTGAGTGAGTGACGAGGCATTTTAAAGCATTTGCTCCATTGTTCTTATATAATAAGCGATGTTGTAATGAAAGTTTGGCAAGCTGAAAGACTTCCAACTATTTGTATCACCACAGCGTTTTATGTCACGTTCACCCTTTCAATTATATTTACACCAATATTACTACGTTCCCTCGTAGTCGTCACCAAATGATGATTTCACACCTATCCCGTTCCCCACTCTTTAATTTTATTTTTTCTTCTTTTCTCTCCTTTCACTCAGAAACGGTGACAAACTCATAGAGAGAAAAAGAGAAAAGAAAGATGAATGCATTGGAGATGAAATAAAATGTAAGGGATTGGATCAAGTTTTTAGTATAAAGTACACATGAAAGCGTCTCCAAGTTTGAAGCCCATTTCATCGACTACACGACGAGGAAGGCAAAGACGGGCTTGTACGGGGAAACCAACTCATTTATTTAATTGACGCCCGTGTGTTCAGCTGTACTCCTTATTTCCATTGTCGCTTCACCAGCTTCAAGTTATACAGCTTGATCGTCCTCGTCATCATCATCATCGCCCGTAGTGTAGTCAGTCAAGTCAGCTCTCCTAGTCATTATTTTTGAAACAAAAGGAAATGTGGAAAAGGAGAATGGGAACAGGAGGAGAGAGAGAACGAGGCAGAAATAGACTGGGAGAGGGAATAAAACGAGAGGATTATTTATGGCCTTGTTTTTAGCCAGCTTGAAAAACATCCATGTCAGCTATCTACTCACAAATTATTCTCGTGCACATGTTCTACACGCTGCGCTCTTCTACTAATATACAATAACGTTACTTACATAAATACATATACATATCCTGGATAAGCACGAAACGCCGATTCTATCGTCATCATCATCATCCAACGACCATGATGATGAAACCTGTCCCACTTTCTCTACCGTCATCATCCTTATCCTCATCATCAGGCTTATATAGTAGCACACACAGTAATCATCATCATGTGAGTTTTTGTGTGTGTACCGTAACTTCTCTCTTTGCTGCCTTTTTTATTGCTGGCAGATGTTAATGAGATGGAAACGCAAGCAAGCTCGTTGTATTATTCTTTGCACACATGCAAACCGCAACTGTATAAACGAACCAGGTGGCGGTAGTCTAGTAGTATTTTAGCCTTCCGAAAAAAAATCATTATGATATTACATACTTATGTTCAAGCAAAGAAAGTTCCCAACCAACCAACCAACCCCGAGTTTTTAATAACAACCTTGGATGAACGGATACTAGAATTACCGGAAAGGAGGTTGGCTGTTTATTCATTTATTCTTTTATTTATTTGCGTATACTTCTCCTGTTTCAGCTGGCTTATATCCCATAATTTTCTCGTCAAGCCAGAAATTTTATGAAATGTAATGGTCACAATAACCCACTGCTGCTGATGATGTTGTGCATCTATTAATAATTATTAATTGCTGCTCCTGGTGGTAGTATTCTGACATTGCATTGCAAAATGTGTGTAACGCCAGGGAAAGTTGATGTTGATAGGTTGCTGAATTAATGATAGATTTGAAAGAAACTATAGGATATATATACACATATTATAGTCGTGGATAAATGAGAAGGAAGCCAGAAAGCAAGACAATTTTTTGGGAAAGACGTGATCATTTATTTACTTTTTTTCGGGAGAGGCAACACAAGCATTTAAGCTGTCAAAATAGAGCCATTACTGGAAATAGGCAGCAACAGAGGATGAATATTCAAGCAATGAATGGAATGAAGAAAAAGGACATTTTGAATTGACTGGAAATGCTTTTAGGGGAATAAAATGTCAATTTTGTAAGGCGGTGGTCTACCTGTCAGGGTGCCGTTTCTCTCTATTATTAATCCCTTGTCAGTTTTGTCTTACTATTCGCGTTTTCGCGGTATAAAAAATTATTGTCATATTTGATAAGTGTAGTAGTGTTTTCTGCTAAAAAACTACTTTTCTTGAGTAAATGGAAGGGATAGGCTAGTGTATAGGGATTTGTAAATAAATATCAAAGAAAGTTTGTGTTGGAGCCTCCTAGCGATCTGATCCTCTCAGAACAATAATTTTTAGTGGATTTTATGGATATCATTCATCACAAATAAAATATATTAAAGACTGTCAGAAACAAACATTTTCAAGACTAATTTCTGAGAGAAACTGACAAAATTATTTGTGAACAGACCTTTCACATTCCCAATTAATCCAGAACATTATTCTTTGCTCCCTCCGGAGCAGCAGTAGAAGCAAGCGATTAAATTAAAGTTTGTGCCCAGACGGGAAATGAGAAAGAAGCGGGTTATAAATAAGAAGCAGTTATGCGCGCACATGTACTACATGGCACACAGACAATGTGGGAAAATGAGATGAAGATTTTCATATGATGACATTTATTACAACAATTAAATGGGCTATAGCAATGGTCAAATGAAGAGCAAATGGGTCGTTTTTGCAGCTGCTGCTTCATTCTCCTGTTCCACTCCCCATTATGAACAAGTCGCTAATAAATCCGAAAACATAGAAAGCCATGCTAAACATGCTGGATACACGGATATAACTACAGATGCTTTCACCGGGCCGCACGGTGAAAAGAAAGATATGAGACGAGTGAGGAAGATAGCGAGGAAAATACCATTTTTTGTCTACATGTTATTATTACCAACCAAGAAGAGAGGGAAAGAAAAGGCACAGAGAGTAATAATAACAGGCAGAAATGAGCTCGAAGCTCAACGGTGGCAGCAATGCAATATTGTGCAGTGCTGTAGGTAAATTGAGATTGAAGAAGACACCAGAGAGAATAACCAATGGTGAAATTGGTATCTGTGTGTCTGTGTGTGTTAGCAGGAAAAGAGCAGTACAATAACAAATATTTAATATCCTTTTGCCCCAAACCAACAAAGCCGACAAGGATGAATCTAAAACTGGAAAGAATAAAAAGGAGTAAAATGAGCAGCGGCTGCTCGTTGGAAACGAAATGAGGTTTTAGTTAAAATAACAAAAACAAAACTGGCTCTTTCTCTTTCGGCGTTTTATTAGAATACATGTATTCGTATGTAGATATATACAAGCGGTGGTAGGGAAAAAGACTAGTAAACTGGATCGATACCACTACCATCAAAAGCAAAAGCTGCTGTTGCAACTTTTAGTCAGTAGCAACACACTATGTAGTACTACTACTACTATAACTCCATTGCCGTTACCATCCTCATCATCAGCGGCAGCAGGAAAATAATAATAAAAAAGCATACATTCTCTCTTTCTCTCCGCCAATGTAAATGTACATAAATGACATTGATGAAGTGTATCTCTTGTCTCCAGTCAAACACAAACAGAAGCTGCTACTCTCTGCTTCTGTTGAAAAAGCAGAGAGAAGAGAAAACCTGAAAAAACTGGCTTAAAAAGATAGCTACATGTACATATATACACAATACATATACATTGTATCCTGCTGCGTGTGGCCTTTCTTTTCTCTGTGTGTAGTTGTGCATATTGGGTGAAAAAAGGAAGAAAACTTGTTACATGATTGCATGAGCTGATTGTTTGTTACACAACGGATGCTACTAAACTATATTATTTGAGCGTGCGAGCAAGTATGTGTATGTTTTTGAATGGGCTTCCTGTGAAACTTGATGATGATGACGATGAAAGAAATTAAACAAGGGCAAAATAACAACGTGAGCAGCGAGGGATCAATCAACCCAACCAAACCAAATAACCACGCAAAACTGCCACTGACGAATAAACAATTTGCCGCTACTGGTGTACGTAACTATCTTTCTCGGGAAATAAATATATATCTCAACTGTCTCCTCCTGCCCGCTGCATATGTGTCCAAGGTCCAATAATTTGTCATTAAAACCAAACCCACACTTAATAATACTTGACTATTGTCGTTTGAGTAGTTGGAGTAGTTATGTAGCCTAGATTACAATCATTCTGGAAAAAAGGACATGAATTTCCAAAAACTAATAGTGTGTTGCGGACACACATGGTCAGCAGCTTTCTCTCCAGTAGTACAGTAGCAGGAGATGAGTAAAAAATAAATATGTGTGTGGCAGTCAGGTTGTTTTGATGTTTAGGGTATAGTTTCGTCGTAAATGGGAACTGGCCAAGTGCTCCACGCAAAACCGCAGAAAGTAATTTTGTTCTGGAATTTGGAACCTTTCGAGTAGGAAGATAATAAACCTGTCACAACCAGGCTGAATGACGACGATATAGGCATATTATTAAGTTTTGCCAAGTGAATGAACAAGAAATTGTTAAAGAGCTTGTACGCAATGTATGAATGTATGGTGTTACCCACAAAAATCAAAGCAAAACAGCTCGGCCGCTTTTAAATTTTAATTAAGTTGCCAATCGAATCATATTGCGTAATATAATATGACCTAGGTATTCTACACGAGTACAAAGTCGACTTCCTGTTCAAAATCAAGTGAAGTGTAATATTCACTCAATTTTCCCAAAACTCTGAACAGGATAAGTATAATTTCATATATTACGCCAAACCGGATAGTGTTACGTCACCGCAACTAAAATACTTTCACTTTTGTCGCTTGGGACAAAAAAGTTTTTTATGAATTACCTCTTTATGATGAAAATGCTCGCTTAAATTGTCTAATAATTCAGTAAAGAAATTACAGGAAAGTGTCACTTATTTCATTGAACTGATTTACGATATGGCCAGCCAAAATCGCAATATACTTTGCGTACCCCGTGAACCAAAAACCCAAGTGGTCGTCCCCAGACCAGCAGTAAAAAGTTGCCTTGTGTTTTATAAGCAGAAAGCACACATGAATGGTTTTTTATCCGTCCAGCTTGAAAGAGGATGACACACGAGAGAGGACTCTAGGAAAAAAAGTTCTGCTTAACTAGGAAGTAAAGAGTCACCACCAGTACACCAGAGAGGATAGAAAATAAGTCAACAGGAAAGGAAAAAGATTTTTTGTGTGTGATTTACTGTTTCGAGTGTGTGTACACACCGAAGAAAGTTTCTGCATGAGCCGGCATCTTAGCCAAGCCAAGCACGGCTAGAGGGAATTTTGTGGGTAAGCATGTGACGGGAGGCTGTGTAAAATGAGGACAAATTCTAAGAGGACGAAACAAAATGAATTACGATGACTTTTTCCAAGACTTTCTCCCATAATTTTAACATAAAATATGTCCCTCTGGTGCTTGTGTGCTTTTAACGGATTTTCTTTCCGTTTTCTGGTCAAAAATACAACTTTTATGTTTTCCTAAAAAAGTAACAAAAAAATCTGTTTTTCTGATGCTTTTAAACTATTGTTTTATACAATAAATAATACAGGATAGAATTTGTATGAAACATAAAAGACATTTTTTTGTCATAGATTGATCGACCAAGGTCGCACAAACAGCGGCGTATGCTCATATATTTTATTATTGCAAGCATGCTCGCTTTTCCTACTTTCTCCATCATCTGCTGCCTATATGGGTTGCCGTTTGCCATTGCTGCTGCTGCTGATCCATACGGTTTATTTCCTCGTAATAGCAAAAATGTCAGCATTATTTACTCCGTCTAAAAATAGCTCGCTGTTGTGAACGTAAAGCTGCTCGGAGGTAGAAAAAAGTGTATGAAAAAAGAAGAGGTCATGGAGAGTGCGGAGGGAATGGAGGCCATCCGGAATTGCTGTGAGTCATATATGATGATGAGATGAGTAGGATGATGATTCCAGGAATGTTCCTATTGAGTTTTGCATGACATACATACATTCGCTCGCTGTCTGTCGCCCTACATGTCTGTTCGTTATGGATGAGAAATTACGGTATAAATGTACCTACACCATTTACCTATTGATATGACTTACGTATATTGTCATTTTACTTCTGAGAGTATGTAGATGATCAATATATTATAATATAATGATCATCATCAACAACAGCAGAGCAGCTTGGCTCATCTCCTTTCCTATTCTGTAGGAATGACTTGGTTGGTCAAATCAACCGTAGTAGTAGGTCCATTAATGATATTACACGCTTATTATTACATAACAATATTTTTGACCGTCCAAGTATGCATTGTGCTTATAAATGGAAATGACGTTGGTTTTCCACCCATTTAATCGTAGGCATTTAATGGTAATCGACCAAGGGGAAAATTGTGTTTTCGTCCGCACAATGACGCGGAGGTAGAAATTAATGATGCGAAATATGACGACCGGAAATGGTACATACATATATATAGAGAGAGACACATGCCGTAATGATATGTGATGTTACACAACACATCCATCCAGATTTGAAAAAAAGACTGAAGCACTCCACTATACCACCACCAAGCACCATTATATGGTGTCATTGATCTATGGATGAGACGAGCTTGAACAATAGGTGGGTTAAAGTAGTACCTACTTACTTTTTACATTATTTTTCATACTTTTTTCGTAGGTTACGTAAGGACACCAACTTTTCATGTGAGCAGTTTTGGGTAAATGGATCGAAACGGGAGAGAGCTACCGTTTTTCATTTCTTTCAACGACAAGCACAATGTGAGAGCAGTAAAAAGTGTCAAAAAGAAATCTCCCACTAAAAGAGAAAGGTACTTACTCCTGCGCTGAAAGTGCATGTTTTGTCATCGGTTTGGTGTTCGTTGATGCATAAGCAACGCCACTACTAACTGCAAACCAACCAACATCATCAGCAGTGGCACAAACGGGTCGTCTTCTTGAACGTCAAGAAAAATGCAAAAAGATTATGAAGAAAAAAAACAGAGAAAGCTATAAAGCAAAGCCACTATACCAGCAATATCAGAAGAAGTAGAGGTCTAAAAAAGTTGCTGGCTTCTACTGTTTTTTCTCAGGACGCCGATAGAAAACAACAAGCAACTTGTAAACATGGCCTAAAGGCGGAATGGGAAATGACTTGAGTATGTGTATTTTTTTCTCTTTTCTTGTTGGTAAGACTTGCCAACTTCTTTACTTGTTCAGCTTTTTGTCTTTACGAGGAGAGAAAAAAGAAGCTTACGAGGGAAGAAAAACGTAGACAAGTATTTTAAAAAAGTGATGCGGTAAGAGAATGTCAACATCAAAACAAAATGTACCTAACGAAGCGTACAGACACAGACATATCGAAAAGAAGTGCGTTCTCTTCTTCAACAAACCCATCTTTTAAAAGCTGTGGTGCTGGTGGTGATACTATGAGAAAGATAAACGCTACTCCAGCGGAGAAAAGTATATGGAACGGAAATAAGTGACAAAAAGATGTCATTCGCAAGCAGAAATTATTTTCTTCATTTTTGGATGAAAAAATGACAGAATGTTATTTTACTTTGGAGAAAAATATATACTCGCGAAAAAAACTTCCAATGACATGTGTTCCGTGCATCCATGCAGAATCATTGACAAAGTAGATTGGTTAAAGGAAAGAAATATTGAGCGAGAAAATTATTATGTAGAAGGGAGAGAAATGAAGAAGGCATAAAGAGGAAATGTGAAACTCGCCATGAAATGCGATATTTATCCTAAATATACACATCAGATAAACGAGTAGTTTACGGGAAAATGTCTAAATATATATTTGTTCGGATCATTTCCTTTTTTTTAATAAATACGGGCAACCGATTATTGAGAAATTGTAACAAGTACCCTCTCAATTACACACCACCACCATTACCACCCTCCTTTTTATAATCCTGGGAAAAAAGTGAGAAGAACAAAAGACTATAAAAAATTACAGCTTTTTTATCCGTCTCTCGTCTGACGATATCACATGGTGGTCCGATAAAAATCTTGTTTATCCTTTTCCTCACGAGTGAGCGAGCAATAAGCAACCAAGCATCAGAGTGTGTGTGTAGGTGGTATGACGGTGGGAAAATGCCAAAGTTGGGATCATATGGAAAACAAGCATTTTTAACAGAAATAAGGCAGGACGAGAGAGAAAGCAGGGGAAAAAATAAGATGGGCTCATTTTCCTCCTGCATCGTCGTTACACAACTTACCTGGCAAAAACAAACTTTCAATATTAACTTTTATTCCTTGTGTCTATAGCCGAAAGAAAAAGATTACATGGTATACTCTGTACTTTTCCCCATTCGCTCAATCTTCCACCTACACAAAAAGCACACACTTTAAAGTGACTCACTACACCATACACAGAAGAGTCTCTACGATAATAATAATAACAGTAAAGATGCTCTTCTATTGACAACGCTGCTTCTGCTGCTGCTCGCCTTCTCCTTTTCTACTCACGTAAGTAAACGATCCTCTTTTCTAAGGACATCAATATTAAATACCTGAATAAAATACTTTTCTACTTCTACTATACTATACACAAAGTAGCAAAAGACACAAGCAAGCAAAGCAATTGAATGGGTAATAAAATTCGCCAGGGATTAGGTAGGTATCTATTTTTTCATACATTATTTCATCGGGATAAAAACGAAAATGCTTTTCGAATCTTTAGTGCTGTGTATCTCGTGGATATGTGTACTCAACAATGCAATAATGTTATCACATCAAAGTGAAAGAAAACTGTTTGATGATACATTTTTAATTTAACCAACCATATTATTATCATTGCTACTATATATATGACATTATAATATGATGATACTATTAGCTATGCCGTTTGTAATGTTTTAAGCTTACCTTGCAAGGCTTCAAACTGTCTCCCAACATACTGCTGATGGATTCGACATCAGCAACCACTTTCACTTTTTTATCCACCGTGTGAATCGCTGCTCACTCATTCAGAAATTCTACTAAGAAGAAAGCAATTCAAATCATATTTTTTGTACGTGTGCACATCTGAAAATACAATCATCAATATGATCGTCATGAGTTTTTCTCAGAATAACTTTTTCCCTTTGTTGCTGTTACCGCTTGGTCTTCGTCTTCGACTTTACGAGAATTTCTCCGGGAAAGTGGAGAAAGTGGGAGGATATTGGTTGTTATTATCTTTATCGTCATTCCTCTTCTTTGCTTCCATTCGTTTTGCAAGGAGGATCAGAAGAAGAAGGGACAACAGGGCAGCGTTTTGCTCGTCACTTTCGTAACAAGAAGAATCACACTCTGAACCAAATCTGCTACCTACAACGTCTACAACTACATCTTCTGCTTCAGCGATAGCGACAGGATGAGAAGGAGGAAGTGGTGAACAAGATACAACGTTGCTGTTGCTACTGCTGCTACTTTTACCACCACCAGTTTTCGATTTTTTCTTGCTTTTTTCTACCTTTTCTTTTCTAGAAAAGAATACCTCTGACGAATGCATGATTAGATAAAATAGCACACAT
>JAHZMV010001103.1:0-22528 GCA_027743765.1 Coecobrya sp. COE2 | reverse complement strand
CCTATGTTACAAATTTTACATGTCTTTGGTATGACGCTGTAGACTTTTAGTGTTTGTGTCACAAGAAGACTAGTTTTTAGTATAATTATTCATTATCTACACACATTACACATATTACGCACTGAATTTCTTTTTTAGTGCAGACTGAAGACTAGAGTATAATAATATAATTGTTTGCTAGTAAATCTACTCTGCGGTATACATTCTGCTTGCTCTTATCTACTAAAATATATCAAATTAATTGTTAGCATAATAATATGTATTCTCGAATAAATTCTATTTTTTTAGCTTTTTTGTATTCGTTTCACAATTATAACTTGTTGTATCCATTTCTTTCAGAAACTACTGACTGGTAAAATTAAATGAATGAATGTTTTTTTTTGAGATTTATGTTTAGTGACGGATGATATTTGGTGAACATTTGTTAACTTTCCCAGGCCTCTTAAATAATTATGTTTCTTAAACTTACATATAAAATAGGTGAATATTCTTGTTTGTTTGTTTAGCTACATTTTAAATATACAGCTCATCAATGTGGTAAGCGTATGTTTTGACGTTTTTTATACATAACATTTTAAAGATAATTTTTAGTAGATAAAAAGTAATCTTAAAAGTATAGTTTTTTAGTACATACTATAGTAGTTCCGTTTGTAAAATGCTATTAGTCAACTAACATTAATGCAAATGCTATAAATAGTCCTTAGAATTTCTTTAGCTAGGGGTGTTTTCTCTGAATTATGAACAAATACTACGTGGAATTACATTTACGTTACCTGCTTGATATTATAGAATATGTGTAGGTGTTTGGAAATTGGAGATCTCAAGTTAAGAAATGATTTCATTGGAAAAGTTGTTTCTTGTTACCTATGTACATAGTAGATGATGAATCGTTTATGCCTTTGATGTTTTTTTCTTTCATTTTTACTCATGGAAGTTTCATGCATATCATATATATTGATTATAAATACTTGTACTCCTTACTTTTAACAATATGTATATTTACGATCTTAAATTGCCGGCATGCGTTAACAGCACAGTTAACAAGAATTTGATTTTGACACGTTGATTACTAGTAAATACGTTGCTTTCAATATAATCATGATTCCTCAGAATAAATATGTATTTTTAGTCTAACAAATTTAAAAAAATGTCAACTTGCTTACATATAATATGACGCACAACACATAGGTAAAAAGTTATTATGAGAATTATATCTTTTTTGAGAATGACAATGAAAGCAACATCATAATCTCTCGTTATTATTTAGCATGAAGCTTCAAGATCTTCACGAAAGGAGCATCGTTTTATTTTTACGAGTAAAAATCATTTTGTAGACATGTCAGGAAAAGTATAATTAACTTGTCGAACCGAAAATGGAAATTATTATAATATGTGGGGATGTTTTGTCTTTGTGTTAATTCTTCAACGGCAAATAAGCAGGAGCACCTGCGTGTTTTTTTGGAATGGCTCAACGAACAGTTTGTAGTCTCGCCTGGTTTTATACAGTTGATAGCGTAGCTTAATGGCTAAAACCGTCATTACTTTAATTGAGTGTCATACAAATTTCAGATGGCAGACAGAAAGGGAATATAGAGACCAAAAGGGAAAATGTATTTAGGTTGAGTGCGGGATTTGGAATATGAAAATTTAATTCACTCAATGAACCACAAATAAATGTAACAAAGCATATTCTATATGTATTCCCACCACCTAATACTTAGACAAAGTAAAAGGATTATAAAAATTACAATTACAAAAATGGAAGCAAGTGAATTGGAATAGTGGAATTTTCGCTGATGTGCACATTGCACACCACCACCAGGACATGAAAAATAAGCCGATTAATCTTCACATCTCTTCTGCATGACACAATGCGAAAATTCCATACCCTCCCACGCGAACACGCATAAAATCAAATGGATGTAAACTACATGTTTGTGCACTTTCTCCTCTTCCACTTGCTATGTCGTTAGATCTGCCTGTCATGTGCACACGTTTAAAGGTAGGTATGTATATTTTAGACAAAAAATGGAAGCAGGAGGTACAGGAAATGTCGAATTTCTATTTCTATAAGTCAATCGCAATTCTTGTCAGTGTCAGGTTTTTCTCCCTGGCATTTCTATTCTATGATCACACAGTTGAGAGTATTGTGGAGAAAGTGGAGTACTTGAGGAGTCACTCCGCAGTTAGTCAGCTCCAACTCCCTCAGATTGCGAAGAGTAGACAAGGAGCATAATGTTGAGGGGGCAATGCTCGTACATCCTGTTGAGAAATAATAGGAGGAGAAAAGTGTGTAGCATTAGTATTACTCTCGTTAACTTAATTTTCCTCGTCATGAAGGAGGAAAATTGATGCCAAAGCTTAATATTTGTGTACATGCTTCAAGCAAAAACATCGGAAGTACGGAAAATCAGTATCAGAATGTTGCTTCCTTAAGGAAAACATTGTGCGTGATGTCAATGAAAATGGGGCGATTGCACGCTAATAGAAACCATAAAACCGCTGTGTAGTATATTTTGTTATTTGGTGAAAGCACGAAAACTTACCAGCCAGGGAAAGATATTGGAGTCGTTTCATGGATATAATATGATGTACTGAAGCGTCACGTATGCTACACCATCTGAGTGATAAGACCCTCAGGCTGGACATAGTGGCCAAGTAACCAATTCCAAGGTCTGTTACCAGCGAACATCTAAAGAGAGACACAAACACAGAGACGAAAATAGAAAAATAACAGTCTTCATTTAAAACATGTTGGAGGAAATTAGATTTTCCGGTTCCTGCTTCCTCACCAAAAGAAAGAAAGTCTTTCTCAAACACACAAGTCTAGTGTGTAAAGTAAAAACAACTTTTACCCTCTAACTTGCATGTAAATGTAACAAACAGAAAAAATGTCATTTGCATTTTGCATTATGTAACTTTCCTAACTCAAACACACATTGGTTTTTTCCGAGATGAATACAGCGGGTTTTATTGTAAACTTTCATACAAAGTTATCTACATGAGAGCATAATATTTGCATTTTCCCCATAAAAATCCTCATATTCTTCTCCAGCAGCATCAGATACAGAGTGTTGAAAACAAAAACTTCCTCTGGAATTACTACGTGAGCTAAAAGATGGAACAATGACTGATTGTGCACACACAATCACTTTCTATATTCTTTTCAGTTTGTGTAGTTGACTGTACGTGTGTACGCGTACTGCGTCAAATCATGCTCCCTTTGTTTTATTACAAGAACCAACAAAGAATTTAATATAGCGTACTTAAGGACTACTTATCCTTAACTTTAAACTGAAAGAGATTGAAAACATCGCCTACGAATTCCCTTTCGATCAGAGTAAAAGTCAGGAAGTGTCGGTGAAGCTTTTTTCTCAAGAAAGCTTTTATCACGGCCCACACGACCCGTTTCAAGTCTCTGTTTAAACGACTCCATTGGGAGTTTTTTTGAGAAATTACCCGTTTTTTATCAACTCTGCGTTATTTACCTGTCAGTGTTATACGATTTAAGACACACCGCGGCGTTTGCAAAAAATGCTATTTTATTACAACTGAATGATGAAAAAGGAGCTTCTATTTTTATATTTGATGTACATGAATGAATTTAGACGGTTGGTTGAGCATTCAACACAAAGCGGACATTATTATATAAGCAGACAATATCCATCTGAACTGGATCTAAATGTTTATAGCCTGTGTCAAAACTAGTTTATGGCTTCGTGTCAAATTGGGAGTTTCTTTGCTTTGATATGAAAAGACGTAAACACACAAAAATATTTTCTTCGTAGAAGGGAAAGATTGACAATGATCTTCATTCTATTCATAGAATTATTACCAATTCAATCTCTCTCTAGACATATTATATGAGGGGACAGATGCGGGAAGGAGATTTGCTACCATGTTCTCCTCAGCAAACACCTCTGCTTGAAAAGTTAGATTGAAATGTCAGGTGTAAATATATTTTTAGAATGTGTACGTAAATCCCTCCTTATTATAGGCAGAAGAACACGATATATAAGCAGAGTGAGTTTTCACTCTTACCCTTTGTCAAATGATATTATAGCTCTGAGCGAAATTTTCTTCGGTCTGTTTGCTTTGGTAAGTTATTTAAGTTTACGCATGAGAAATAAGATAAAGAAACAACAGCGGGCTCTGTAGATAGTTTATATCGCATTATTTCTACACACTGTAAACCTTCTGTTGTTGAATATATACTTATTATGTAGCAGACTAAAGTCCTGTTGATTCTGTTATGTACTTAAGCATTATTCATACACAAACGATTTTGTTTAGAT
Organism: Coecobrya sp. COE2; assembly: GCA_027743765.1. NCBI lineage: Eukaryota > Metazoa > Arthropoda > Collembola > Entomobryomorpha > Entomobryidae > Coecobrya > Coecobrya sp. COE2. The sequence continues at coordinate 18,233 of JAHZMV010001103.1, read as the reverse complement.
GATTGAATTCCAAAAATAATTTGATATAGCTTGAAGATTGTATGAATGAATATTGAGGCACATTTTTATATTGACCTGAAAACCTAGAAAGCTGCTTGAGTGTGGGTAACATTCCAGGAATCTAAAAACTGTTGTTGATAAATGGACCACATAATTATGTACTTTTCCCCGTCCCCAGATATTGGAAACCAAAACACCTTTCAGCATTGACCAAACCAGAAGCATGCGGTAGTGAAAGCAATGTGTTTTTACTCACAAACTTGGAATTACTCTGCTTACATGTTGACGAAATCAGTATAATGAATAGGAATCTTATACTATGAAAAACTATTTAATTTCTGGTTCGCCTTATAATAAATCTTCTTGGGTTGGTGTTTTCTAATAAAGTCATTCGGACGTTTCCCATACTTCTTTTCTCAGAAGAATTTGTACCCTGCCGGTAACGATGTATGTACATAAGTAGTTTTATAGCTTCATCGATTTGATTCTCTGATAATTTTGTTTTCATCATTGTAGTAGTAATAGCCCAAGAACGACCATTATCGTAAGTTGCAAAAGCGCTTGAGAAAAAAGTTTTCAATATGAAATTACTTCGTTAAAACTTTCCTCCTATAATTGCTGATAATCGATAGTGTTTTCTTTCCATGTGTGATGCTTATTATGGAGTTTCATTGTAATCCGACTTGGAAGATATAAAACATTAACAAGAAACGGTTCTTGACTTTATTACCGTAAATCCTCACATTGAGTCAGAACCCAATTATTCGCATCCAATTATTATCCAGCCACATTCCGAGAAATAATTTAGTTTACGCATGATGAAAAGGCTACCTTTTTATGATAGTAGATTTTCATGAGACAACATTATTTTTACGGTGATGCTTTTCGTGTAAATGTTTTGAGAGTAATTCCTATACTGCCTACGGTAACAGCTCTGTAAACATAATATTGTAATCCACACGTCGCAGCAGCATCAGATAAATCGCAAAAGTCTATTTCCATTGTGCGTAGCTGAACTGTAGACATAATGAACGTGAGCAGAAAGTTTCCTACTCTTTACCGAGTGCCATGTTCCAAACTATGTTCACTTTATATTACTGCTTCATTACATATTACTGCTAAATATTACTTTTAGTGGTGGGTATTGTGGAACCATTGCATTTCCAGAGTAAAAGTAAATATCAACTCCAAATTTCAAGTAACCGCAAACGGCTCTCGAAGTTATCTATACTTTTCTTGATTTCCTTAAGTGGATCTTGCATGAACATAATATTTACTGTTTCTCAACTGTGGCAACCCAGAGACTGCGGACAGGGAAAATTTTCATACATATTTGGTGTTCTTTTTATAATTACACTAATGATGGTCAAACCAATTTCACATTAATGAACAAACCAGGAACATAATGTATATATAGCCATTATGAAACTTGGGCAATCTTAATTATAACGATACATTCTAAAGTCTTTATGTAGAATCCTTACCGATATGGAGGACGGTTTGGTTGGTCAGTTCCCAACAAGAAGTAAGCTTGAGGGTAGCTATAGCGGAGTTGTTCTTCGGGCTAAATGCTGCAATAGCTGAGTCTGTGACATGATACGCCTGTGGTGTACAATATTGGAACAAGAAAATTAATGGAAACTTAAACATAGTCACGTAATAATATCATAGGCTTTATTAAAGAACACGTCATCGTAGTAATTTTATTAAACTTTAATAATATCACAGAAGCATACCTAAAATAATCAGAATTAAGTACCGTCACTATGTACGCAACGCAGTCAAGAGTCAAGAAGCAGATAGGCAATGAAAGAACGGCGAAAGCATTACATTTTTCCTTTGGTAGTTAAGTTTTTAAAAAGGAAGCATGGCTAACGAAGTTTGGGAAAACTATATATGGAAGAAAGTGATGACATTATCTACGCTATGGTATTGTGTACATGATAAAAGAGATACAGCATGACTGGCAATCAACGTGTCTGTAGCTCAACGAAGCAGAGGTAATCTAATTGCATCGGTAGTGCAAGTTGAACACACTGCCGCTCATTATAACATAATATCATTGCGGAAAATAAGGGAGACAATGACTCTTTGAATAGGAAATTTGTTCCAGTTATGCTACCTAAACTGTATAAGTATATGTACAACAGCAAGAACTGGTTATGGCATTTTACATGCCCGCTTGCTCTCTCGGAGTGAAAGCATTCTGGGAAATGAGGTGGAATCTTATTCATTCGTGTCATCAAGCCAGCTTCCTATCCAGATTTGATCCGTACCGTTGTCGTAATAATAGCATAATAGAATAAAAGAGCAGAGGGGAAGAGGCGAGGCAGCATTTTTAAATAATAATATAGTGTCGAGTCAGAAAGGAAGTAATGCAAACTATACGTACCATCTTAACATACCAAAAAAAGAGGCTGCCAACGAGGACTTTCTTTTTCAAGTAGCAAGCTTGAGTACACTTTTACATCCACTTATGATGAGGCAAACTAAGAACGTACTAACACAAACCGTGCACACACAACTTCCATCAGGAAAGCAACTTTCTTGATCTCTTGAATTAAAAAGATTCTCCTACTTTTTCTCTCCAGAGAATGTGATATTTGCATACATGAGTAGTTGTCTGTAAACCTTTCTCATATTTGCTGTTCCATGCAAATTTTTAGACTCAAAATATTTTGTCAAGCATATGACTTGCACCAGCATTTTTTCCCAGGAGTGAAAATTTTTCTCCGTTTCTTTCACTTAAAGCGGGTTGGCTCTCGGGGATGAGGGTATGTAAAAAGAGCAAACTTTTTTGTTTTTGGATTAGGGAAACATAGTTGAACTGATTGAACATTGTTTTTGTTTCAACGAGCTTCCACTGTTGGCACAGTTGAAATTTAAAAGTCGTGTCATTTTACCTTTTGTTGGCTTCATATTTCTTTATTTTTACGAAATTAATCCTTTTTAAAAGCTTTCCAAAATGCAGGATCATGTTTGTCTACTTCATTAAAAATAATCTCCTAAAAAAACTTGAGCTCATTAACTGTTTAACAAAGAGAACCGATACTCTGCTATTTGAGCAAAGTTACACAAGTTGTATACTGTTGTGTAGCATGATCTTTATACATTTCCAATAATAATGTACCATCTGTAAACATAATCGTATTTATTGCATGCATTCGTGTGCACGGCATGTTTAGACAAATTAAATGCCAATTAGCAAAGATATAAGAGCTTTCATCCCATTTTCATCATGAACTACATAAAACAGAATAGATATATAAAACAGTGTTGGTACATAATTTGCTCTATAACAGACCATAATACTATTGCCTATGTAAATACTTACGCACGCTTGAAAAGACTAGTTGAGTAGGAATACAATAGGGAATATATCTTTACCAAACTAAGATCATACCTACATTTTATGTATGTACCAAATATGTATGTAATACGGTATATCACATCATAATTATTTTTTGATTTTATGAGCTCGGCTCAAGGCAACGAAAGGAGTCGTGAAAAACATCGCCCACGTACGCGTCATACTTGTGGGTTACTTTGGGTTGTTGAAAGCAGAGAAAGGCAAAAACAGCAATAGCAGAAAATGCTACATGGATGAGAATGAACTTTTTTCTTTCTTCTTGTGCGTAGGACTATATAATATTTTATGATGTTGTGTGTGTACCTTGTTTGCTGAACACGGATTCATCTTTTCACCCACCATCTCTTATCGGACTTGAACTCACTTACTCATCTCAACTCATCAAGTAGACGCTTCAATAAACATGCTCGTTTCCACTTTTTTGCTTTATACATGTTTCTTATAATTCAGTTTCAAAGGAAAAAAGTCGGGTGAAAGTTAATTAGAACAAGCTACAAGGAAACCTTTTCGATATGCATATCCTTTTGGAATAATGAAATTTGAAGTATATGAAATAAAAAACAACCACACTGTTTATTGCCAATATTATGCGGAAAAGGAAACAAGACTATTGTTTTTTTACTTTATTTGTTCAAGTAGCAGAACCATTGGAAAAAATGTCATCATTCTGTCTGATTGTATGTATATTACATACATACCTAAATATAGTCGTATATTATATAGCTCAAAGTAAAAGTGCTTTCAGGTGAAAAACCTGAAAGATAAAAGATGTAGATGTAATCTCCCTCAAGGATGAACGTTCTTGCTTCCTCATCATTATTATTAAAACGTGAGAGAACTTTTCATGGCAAATCATTCTGCCAATAAGTTCCACGTGTCGAATGTAAATAGGTATCTTATTGAGAACAACCCACGTACAGCAAAGCCATAGAACCGAGGACATGCGTTTCATTTTAATGAATGCTCTTTATTTATAAAAGTCTATAAACATAGCAAGTTATCATTTCAATACTGTGTTGCACCATATACTTTTACGGTAATGCGCAACAATTTTGAATTTTCAGAGAAAAAGGGATTTCATGTCTTGTTTCTGGGCTGAGCGTTTTCTCTGACAAGTGAAGTTCCAGTTTTCTTTTAATGATGATGGGCTCAAGTGTGGTTCATAAATTCACGCCGTCTATGTGGGTGTTCTGTGTGTGTAGGAGATTTTCGGGTTAAAAATTTTCATCGCATCTCTACGCACAACTGTTATAGTTATGATGTATACTTTATCTTTCTCCGTTTGTTACATTTCTTTACTTATTTTCTGGCAGGTTTTCTAGAAAATAGGGTCCGCCAACTTGAGATAAAATCAATAGTCTAAGGTTGGCATATTGGCTATGTTTTTGCTGGCTTAGTTTGAAACTGGATTCTCTGGTGAAAGCTATTTTAAGCTATGATTTTTTGAATTCACATGATATGATAAACTACTTCTAAGTAGATACATGGCAAACCCATTAATAGATTCCGTTATTTTCACGTCGAAATCTGGCATACCACCTACATAAATGAGGCTTTCACTCAACGACGTCATATAACTCATCAGATCAAGTTGTCGAACGGACTAATTTGAATATGGTTTCCCTGTTTATATAAGGTGTTGAATAAGGGCTGGTAGATAAGTAGAATCCTTGAAAAGAGGGAGTGAAACAAGATGGAGTGAAACTAATGTTGGGAAGATGATACTGTTGGCATCATGGTAAAGACTCCAGTGGATTGGAACGAGGCTTCGACTTCATACGGTTTTCTCTTGAGTTGGCAAAGCCATTACCAGATTAGGTAAATATTTATTGTCATACCCTTAATTACTTGTCAGTATTCACCTTTATCACTTGTTTCCTCTCAGGTGTTTCGAAATTGCCTAATCTTATATGAATCAAAGTCGTATGCTGGTTCTCATCATCAATCATACCACTACGACAATTTCCTTCTCCACAATTCTTCTCTTCACGGAAATGCGCTAAATGATTTAGCCTAAATCTCATCGATTTTATCAGCATACGAATGGCTGTTTTTTATTATATTTTTCTACTGCCTTCAAGGTTTAAACCTACGTTTGCATGCATATAGATATATATAATTATATATTTCTACATAGTGTATAACTGTATAGTTTCCTCTGTGGTTTTTAAACCCTTTCATAAATAAGGTTTATCGTAGTATAGCAGATGAAATTGCAAACGAAGATATATTAGCATTACCAAAATGATAATGACTCGCTCAGGAAAATACAATATATTTTATTATTATGTTATGGCATTTTTATTGTGTTTATTTCTTCTTTGTTGTTGCGAAATTAGATATAAAAATGTGTACTCTTAACAAGCAGTGTACATCAACAGAATAAAAAAAGATCTTACGAGCTCTAGAGAGCTATGAATGTGCTATAACGTATGTACGATACGTAGGATGATTTTGCTCGTAGCATTTTCCTGAAAAAATCTAATTTTTGTAACATTGTGTATGGCACATCATATTAAATTTCCTACATGTCGTGTGTACACTGTAAAACGTATGTGTTTTCATTTAAGCATTATAATTCACTTTAAGAATAAAAAAGGAAACGCTTGTGTTTCCCCTGTCACGTGTGCCTTATTCTTTCTTTCCACAATGTCTGCCATCATAATATATATATAAAGAATGAGGCAACTGACCGTGAATATTTGGTGATGTATAGGATGCAGTAAAAACTTTAGTAAGTAATAACTACAATCTTCAAACGCATTGAGCTGCAGAAAGAGGCACCATGAGGATACTTTGTGAGATACCACAATTCGTCGATGCTGTAGTTAAAAAAACGGTTGTAAAACTTTATGCCAACATCAACGTATTTCCACGTTTACCGTTGTATTTCCAAAACTAAGAACAGCTAATACATGCATAAAGCCCTGTGTATATCTCACTAAATACTTGTGAGAAAGCAATCATAATCTTGCCATCGTCCCAGAAAAAAAATACTCCCTTTCGTATTCATACCCAACAGGGCAAGCCTGTAATGTGATACAAAGAAAAGCCAAAAAATATATTCTGTTGTAAACCTTTCCATTTAAAGGAAAGGGAAATAATGCGACCGTAATAAAGTTTTTTTCTTCATGGAAAAGTAATGCCGTACTTTTTTCATGCTATATTCTGCTTTCCTTTTCCTCTGCACCTTATCCCGCTTATTTCAGATAACCGTCTCAGTTAGGAAAATNTTTTTTTCTTCATGGAAAAGTAATGCCGTACTTTTTTCATGCTATATTCTGCTTTCCTTTTCCTCTGCACCTTATCCCGCTTATTTCAGATAACCGTCTCAGTTAGGAAAATTGTAGTGGAAAACTGTATTTTTCTATATTATTACAACTTGGTCTTGGTACTATTAAGTAACAAAAGCTGTTTTATTGAGAATTCCCGTGTCTGTCTGTCTCCTCGTTGATATCTAAACACTTGAAACGATTGCAGATTTTTCAATTCTATTTTCAATTGGAGACCCTTGAAGCTTGTCTCTTGTCAGTTTGAATTGAAGCCCGATCCTAGCTAATACTTTTGAGATTGAAAAAGTGTCAAAAATTGTATTGCAAATTCTGAAACCTGGCGAATTTTTACTGAAGGAGCATAATATGGGGATGAGGCTGCCAGGGCAGATCTAATTGTGTAAGTTCCAACAGTGCAGTTCTGAAAACGGTTTTTTTACTCATTTTGACATTGAGAAAAGCTCATCAGTTTCACTGAATTTTCTACCACTTCTACTTCTTATGTTTTATCTGACCTGCTTTCCCTACTTTTCTACATTTCGATTGTTCAGTCGATTATATTTGTACTTACGTGAAATATTTATAAAGAATCATAGACATGTTCGTATATATTACTTATGGTTCACTCAGGAAAGGATATAAAACGGTGAGAAGGTAGGTAAGTACAGGAGACTTAGTGCCACACGTAAACATTTCACTTCCAAGAAATAGACATTTCTACTTTTCTCCTATATTTAAGTATTATATATCTACCGACAGTGAGAGGAAAAGGATGAAAGAGCTACAACGCCAAATTGTATTGCTAGTTTAACTTTTTATCTGTGGGAGACGAGAATTTATATCGGTAAGAGTGGAATTGGCCTGTGAAAGGCAGAGTAAGTAAGTTTGATGTTTTCCTGCCCACACTGTATGAAAGCAAGTCATGCAAGAGTGTAGAGGAAAGAAGACACGTCCTCCTGGTGAGCAATTCGTCATTTTCCCTGTTATACTCTCCAGTTAACCAAGCCAAAATGATGTAATTTCCTAGAACAGAATAATATGACTAAAACAAGTGGAAGGCAAGAAAGACACTTTAGAGTACCTACGTTGCACTGCCAGTTAGGGCTCTGTCTAATATCTCCCAAAAGTCATCTTGTAACTAAGTCTAGTCAACATAACATAGTATCTACGTGTCTTACAACGACGATCTTACTAAAGCCCCTCTGTTTGTACCAAACTGAATTGATACTAAGAATAAAAGAGTATCCGCTGTTTTCTTTCACACCAAAATTCAATAACCACCAGCCCGAGAAAAAAGGCAAATGGAAAGAAGAGTGCGAAGATTGCCATTACTTTGCGTCATAATTTTTACCATCGCCAGCATTAAACTACCGGGTGCCTAGTACTGTGAATGAAGGCAAAATTTGGCATCTCTCTCACTCTCTTTGCCTGCTTGCGAGAGAAAACATGAAATTTGAGCTTTCTCTGAGGGATACTGAAGCATCATTCAATTGTCCCATCATGACGAAAGGTGTACTTTTTGACCAAAATTCCGAATGTCAGTTATGCAATTGACTGGGACGACAAGACGCAAGAGCTCAGCTTCATACGTACAACGGAGTTGTTCCATTTTCATCCTTTTTAGCAGGATGCTTTATTGCTGAAGGGCTCTTAAGCAACTACATCGAGAACATAAACTCCTACGTACAATGTAATGTAAATATGCTCAATAATAATACTAGTAATAGAGTGTAGTAATATTATATGCAGACGTAAATATAAAATGGCCTAATGTAGGTACTGCGGAGAAAGTAATAAAGCGTTTGCTATACCTGAAACTGGAAACGTACACGTATAACGTACACTTTGAAGTTGTAAAAATATTACACTTGTATAACTTTTGAATTTTGAAAACTTTCTGGAAAAAAGTACTCTTAAACTGAAAGTGTTAGTGCGATTCTACAAGACTCTTTGCCATTTCATCTCTCTTGCATACTTGACTGCTCATCATTATCATCGACGAGTTCAATAACTCGCCATCCTTCCTGAAAGAGATTTAGTCTACTTTACCAAAGTTTTGTTTAAAGAGGGTACTCCAAATGAGGAAGTATCCCATTTCCATTCTTATGAAGCCGTATCAAATGTTGAGTCTTTCATAATATATTATATTGTTAAGATTCACATGTTGACTTATGTATCCACTGTGTTGCGGTAACGTTTCAGCCGTTACGACACAAAATGTGAAGACGAACGATATACCTCACAATTTTTTGACGAGTTCAATAACTCGCCATCCTTCCTGAAAGAGATTTAGTCTACTTTACCAAAGTTTTGTTTAAAGAGGGTACTCCAAATGAGGAAGTACCCCATTTCCATTCTTATGAAGTCGTATCAAATGTTGAGTCTTTCATAATATATTATATTGTTAAGATTCACATGCTGACTTATGTATCCACTGTGTTGCCGTAACGTTTCAGCCGTTACGACACAAAATGTGAAGACGAACGATATACCTCACAATTTTTAATGATAATAAAAAATAATGAGGTAGGTTATCAGGATACAAGGTTTGTGTTTGAAATTAAGTGCAGTTTTGTGCTAACAATCAGAAAGTAAGACAGCAACCTGTCTTTTGAGTTTGTCTTGACAGTAATAAAATATGGCGGTTTAAATTACATAAAACAAATTCCTACAATAACTGATGTTCGTCATACCTTTGATATGTACTCTTTGTAGAAAGCCAGTCACTGAAACACAGCTTCGGGGAAACAAACTTTGAACATATCAAATGAAACGGGCTATAAATCACCAGTAGTATACAACATCGTTGAGCAACTTTGCCCTCAAATTCGAGTAGGTGGAGATGATGGTGGAAAAGGCAAAGATGTGATGTGAAAACCTAGACGATGTATTTGTATTTTTGGAAGGCTCAAGTAGCCATGTCCTAAATTGCATGTACCTAACTAAAACTACACACAGCATAAAGGTTTCTCTCTCTACCTTTTCAGTTTAAATGGAAGTGACAAGGAAGACTGGCATTTTTAAGAAGGACTGACTGGAATAGAGCGAAATAATAATATGGACATGAGACGACCACGTCTGAAACCTGAGAATCTTACTTTCCCCTACACACTGTTGCTTGCTTTTCAATGCATGTCCGCTCCCATTTGGAGCTGGAAAGTTTGGCATGTAAAGGGAACACTAACACTCAAGGAGGACGAAAAACGAACAGACAGAGAACATAGAGAGGAGAAAGAGAAAGTCGACTTTATAATAATAATGATAATAGTAGTGTGGGACGACAACTGGTGCCAGTAGTATATCCAGAGGAGCATCCCATCTGTGACATGTGAATTTACTTTTGGTTTCGCATCGAAAAGTAAAAGTGAGGGAGACCACCTGCAGCGTTTTCCTACATTTTGCACATATATAAAGGATTACTTTTACAGACGAAGAACACAAAGTTTGATGTTCTTTCGCTCTTTTTGGTCTCTTCATGTTCCTTCTCGATGTCTATGCCTCTTGAGTTAGTGAGTTTCTTCACTTTTTAGGTATATAGGTGTACGTATAGTAGATAAATAAGTAGGTGTTTTTCCTTTTTGTGTGTACGTGTTTATTGTGTAAATGCAATATTGGGCCTCTCACAAGAACTGTCCAATTGCCCCATTATCATTACAACTCCCATTCTATGAACTGTACTCGCTGGTATAGAAGAAGATGAAGGAGCTAGACGTATACTTAATAAAACCAACTGAATAATACGTCTTTCGCTGAAAGAAAGTTGTTCTCATCCAACCGTCCATTCAGCATTATTGTTATTACTCAAGACTTTTTTACTGCCGTCATACACAACTAGTACCTTGAGTTCGTTTTTTCTTCTTCCTCTTCCTCCTTCCTTTCTCTTGATGGTAAATATATGTAAGTTGGAAGGAGGCTTTGGAATAGAACCACAAATGAAATAGGCACAATGTCCATTAACAATAAACGTAGGAATTATTGGAAGCAGTTACAGAAGCATAAAATAATGCTTTCCCGTGAGGCGTCACGTCGCGTGTTCCACACAAAGCATAACGAAACGAAAGCAATAACATTTACTCTTCTATAGGAAGGCTGCATGCTTGATAATGACTTGAAAGCCACAAACAGACTTGTCTTCCTTGGTAATTTATAAAAGGGTGTATCATGTAATTTGTATGTAACAGCAAGCAAACATTCAATTAATAAGCAGGGACTAAGGCGCTTATGCATGTTGTTTTGTATTTAAGAAATAAACAAAGCATTATTTGTATTAGTGGAGCAATTTATGTTATGATACATCCGTTTTCATAGAATATTTTGTTCTACTGAATGAAAAAGAATAAAATACAATAGATAGGGATATGTTGTATTATAGTATATTATAGTACATACCTGGATTTCAAATGAGGACAAGCAAATCAGGTTACGCCCAATGTAAGAGACGCTTACATCAGCAACATGGATACAGTCGGAGATCACCAGTCGTCGGAGCTTCTTGGGAAGAGCTGTATTCAAGCCGTCTTCAGTGATCTCATTGCATGACATAAGTTCAAGGTCTTGTAAAGACTGCAAATGGTCCAGTAAATTGAATAGAGCTTTATCCGTAAGGCTTGAAGAGCAGATTTTCAGCGTTTCGACAAGAGCAGCTCCTTGTGGGTAGTGAATCATGACGTCTTCGGCGTCTTCATCAGTAGCTGAATGAAGCTTGAGGCTTGTAAATCTACAGGAAATGGGAAGAAACCATTTAAAATACTCAGCGATCGATATTGAATATGTAGAGCAATTGGTAGGGCTGAATTGTACATGTCTATTGTAACAGACTTAATTAGCATTATCAGAATATACTATAAATAAGGGTATCGGGAATGATGTGTTTTCTAATCCTCGTTCAATGTGAATTCACATGCTTCTTTCTCGTTACGTGTGGGTAGAAAAGAAGTTTCAAATCGGAACTGAAAATGAATAGATGCTCCAATACATCGACCCTCTGCTGTGTACGAGGCCAAAATTTTCGAAAGGAAATTAATTTTCTGTTAAGAACTTTCCAGATATCCGTGTTGGAAAGTGCCAGTAATGAGTAGATGAATGAAAATGAAAGTGCTTTTTAGGCAGGGATGTATGTCAGAAAAGAGGATTTACGAACAGGCACGGGTTGTATTATGCAAAAGCAATGATCAAATACAAACAAGAGGGAACATTACATTACAACTGATCTTTTCCTTATAGAATATTATGATGTCTGCTTGAAGGCTATATCCTAAAAATATTAAAAATAATCCCATACATATCTGCTGTAAAACCTTCCACCAAGAAGCTATATGTGTAGGTATACTTATTTTCTATGTACTTTCCTTGTCGTGTCATGACTCAAACGATCCAACCCTTTTTCCTTAAGATGACGATGATGGCATTACCTTTCATCAGATTCACATATAGTGCAGCCATTAAAAGTACTTGGCGGGTACCTAGATAAGTAAACTTTCTTCTTCATGGGGTTTTCATATGAATCTGCCTATGGCTGTGGGTATGCAACGCATGTACTCCATGGATGATGCATAATATATGAAGTGTGCAAAAATGAACTTTCCTAGCGATATGACAAAAAAGGAATAAAAATAGGGAAGCTGTGCCAATAGTGACAAGTACCCTGGTGCACGAACATGTTTTTGATATTTAAAAACGCTCTCGTTCCAAGAACAAGCTCAGTCGGCTTTATGAAACCCCATGGGGAATAACAACGTTGAACAAATCCAAGCGAAGATGTTTTCATGAATTTTTGGCAGGTAAAGATTTACAAAACCGCTTTCACATTCTTACCATGCCTGGTGGCGACCTTTTTTATCACATTACTACTCACCACTCAGCTACGTAGCCAATTTGGCTCTACCTCGGCTTACATACCTACTTATAATATATGAAATGCTCCCAGACACTGAGGTTTCTCGTTCATGGATCCAGGTGCTTAAAATTACCAGCTTTTCATGCGTACGGTTATTGTTATTACATATTTGGTATATAGAGGACGAAGTTTATGTTTGTCACTTACCCTCTCTTTATGAGACCTCCGTAAAATCTCCTTCGAATGCCTGCGTTCAAATCTGCCCTGATGCCTCTCAGCTCCTTGCATTTCAAAACAGGAATTAAATCACCCCAAAAGTTCCGTCCCATTCCATACGTCGTGTCCCTCCATTTCCGACAAACCGTTGGCAAGATCAGTTTCTCAGAACCGGCAAAGTAATTTCCAAAAAAGTACTTGAGAAAGTCTTCATCCATGCATAATTGATTGGAATTGACTTGAATCCGAAAACGTTTATTGTGTTTCGGCGTTTTCCTCGTGAGGGTAGTAATTCTTCGGGGGGTTGTTGGTGTTGAACTCATAGAGCCAGCAGATCCGCTGTTAGCAATCATGAACGCTCCACCCCCACCCCCAGAAAGGATAGCAATATGATGTGGAAGTACAGCTACCCCTCCGTGTCTCATTAAAATGGAATTTGAGTCAACCCCACCTCCGTTACCGGCGCTACCACCACCACTTGCCCCCATCTGTTGTTGCTGTTGTTGTGCATTATTTTGCTGATGGAATGAGTTGTTAGCATGAGAATTGTTACTTCCTCCTCCTCCTGAGGCTGAGTTAGTTACCGGTTTAGGAGGGACTTCTGGAGGCTTCTTCGCGTCTTTCCTTTTCAGCCGCATGATACACTTGGAAATCTCTGCGGAAGCCCGGTCAATCATCCCAGAAGAAGGGAAGACTGATACCTTTTTTGTGCTATCAATATTGTATGGGTTTACCTTGGATGAGGCCACTTTGTTCAGCTTTCAGATAAATATTTGGAGAAACAAAGTGGTCTACAAAACAGGAACACAATCAAGGAGAGTGAGTTGGTGTCTTTAAGAAAATGTCACTTTTGTGAGTCTTTAACAAATCCATTTCAGTGGTGCGGAAGTCCTAACAGTTGTCCTTATTTCCTTTAAGGTTGCTGTTCATGTATGTACCTTCAGTACAACGCGTCTCTAAATTCTATATGTTCTGTCCCACTCGTCAGTTCACTTTTTTCTATGTCATTGTGGACATTTACGTAAAAAACAGATAAATGCAATCACACTTTTACTTTCATTACGTAAGTTTAATGTTGTTCATGCTTGCAATTTTCTCAATCTCCTTCGTGTGCAGATTAGAGAAAAAGGAGAAAAGTAGAACAACTTTGTCGCGTAATTGTTGCTTGTGTGACTTTCATTATGCTTCGCGTCAGCACATTAGAGTGTCTTTTCGATTTTGTGGGCTGGCTTGTTCCTCAACTCGAGATGAAAATAAAAGAAAAGTAGCATTTTTATACATCACAAAACTAATGGTATTTAGTAGTCTAATTTTTCTTCTCTTTATAACTCTCAGAGTACTCTGGTCGGAACTCCTGTGTGTAATCTTCTATGGATATGATGATGGTTCCAACAACATAATGCGATTCTTGGTTAATGACCCGTATATATGTACTTTTTATATGCTATCAAGTTTTGGCCACAGTATGGGGAAAAGTTTGCTTCGTTTATTACTTTCTTTCATTAGTAGCCGCACATGTACTATGAGCCCATATTTCCCTCTCTGACCTTTTATTTTCACCCACTTTTTGTACATACAAAATCGATAATTTCGCAATTTTTTCTCTCTTCATTCTGAAAGGGAGTACGATAGATAAAAAAACCAGCTTTCGAAATTTCACCAGCCTTAAGCAATATGAATTACTAAATTGGAGTCCATCATGACTCACATTTTCACAGTGTTTGAACTACAGCGTATACATATGTGTGACCAGCTTGCTCAGTTTGTCGCTCCATGTTTGAATAGAAGCCATTACAAAAAATGCCGTATTAGACAAAAAATCTACACGGCTTACACTGTTCCAGTGCCCTTTTCATTGGTAAACACACGACGTAGCACACTAATGCCACAAGGTTTGCACACTTGATGACACATCACTCGTTTATTTGACTTGGTAATGATGGAAAATGTATCTGGTAGAAGTATTTTGACAGAATGATAAAAGATAATAATAGTAGTACTAGTTGGTTGGTAGTAGCGAGAAAATGTGTGGGAGATAGTGACACGAAATAAAGAAGATAGCTGAGACGCTGCAGCTGCTGTACTGACTCCCTAGCATATTTGTTAGCCCTGATATATATGCAATGAATGGCCGTGGAGCAGCAAGTAGGGAAAGACTACTGACAGCAGAAAAAAAAGAAAGCAAGTTGGGGAGAATAAGAAAGGGAGAGAGAGAGAGAGAAGACGAGAGAGAGACAATAATAGTTTTCTTGCTTCAAACTTCTCGTTCCGAGGAGAGCCGATGGAGGAAGAGAAAAGTGTGAGTCATTCATGATATCACAGCTTGTTTTCCTTTACACGCTCAAAAACATGCACCAACAACACTCTGTTTTAGAGCTGCTGCTGGAACAGACAGCAAAAGTTTGGCTTGCTGTTGTAAAAAAATGGAGATATCTGGGAATGAAACAGTGTGGTAATGGTATACCTTCTATAAAACATGAATACCGAGTAAACATGAATTCGTGTCGTGTGTGCGTATAAAATGTACGTAGAGCGAGAGAGATCGTATGAAAGAATAGTGTGGAGTCCGTGTGGAGTGAATGGTACATAATAAATAGGGAAACAAAAGGGAAGGAAAAAAAGAGGGTAGTAGCCGTGATAATAACGTAACATAACTGTACCTTGAGTTTTCGGGTACTCAAACATGCCTAAGTTGTTGGAGAGCTGGACTATGTGTGTGGTGGATGAAATATCGTATCTATTATACAACATGGTCTACATATTCAACATAGCCCGATGTAGTTTTCATGATCTCGCCCTACAGGAAAAGTTGGCTTCACAGCTGAGAAATATATATATGGATATTATTATCCATATTCCTTTTTCTCCGATGTGTTATGCACAGGTTGAGGTCTGAGGTTGGTTACCCTTCCGTTCTCAGAGTTTCAAGGCAGAAAGATTGCTGTAAAGCACGGCAATGGTATTATGCATTATAAATATCCTTTATCTCATTATGGTTATAAATGCACAATGGACTTGTGGAGGAGGTGTGTATGTATTTTTTGCATAGTCTGTGCTGCTGGCTGGAAAAAAGTTAGGAATATAATGCATAAAAGTTTATAAGTAGCTTGCATGGGGATCAATAGTGAGCCTATGGAGACTCTTCAAGTAGAGAGCCGAAGATCGATCAATATTTCGGACTAAGGGGAAAGTACCATTTAGACGAGATGAACAGCTAGAGTGTCAATATATCCAACACACACACACACACGCAAATATTAATATATTAATGTACACACATGTATAGTTTATAAAAGTATATTTGAAACGTAAAGGTTGTGAAAAGGAAGAGGAAGCTATATTTGTAATGCATGGAATCTGTTGTTGACCTTTCATTTGGAGCATAATCCCTCACAACGCACCATATAAAAAGTTATTATAAGATGAAAAATATTTTTGAATATCCGGATTTCTAAGATAATATATGTACGCAGCACATGTAACGCTGACCTAAAATACGTACTCTCTGGGCCAAAATGTTAGTAAACCTAACAGAAGGAAAATTGCATGTCACAAAAATGCATGAATGAAAAGGGTGTTTTGTTAAAAGCTCAACAACGTCGTAAACAACATCTAAACCAAAATATCTCTTGTAACTGCTTATTTTACGAATTTACGGTGATAAAAACAGCGTTTGATCTTTCCTTTATTGTATTTGCAGTTTTGACGTGAGTACATATTATCCAATATAACTTCTTGCATGTGCGTTTGTATGCGATGCGTGTACTTTTCGTAAGCACGTTGGAAAGCAATGTCAAAGCGTACATAGTACACATTCATGTCTTTTTTGAGGCTTTAAAGTGGTTGGCTGGAAAACAAGCGACAAAAATAAAGCAATAAAGCTAACGTTTCGGCTAATTGTTCATGTAATTTTGGAAAGGCTTGACTGACGTGACGTGATATGAAAAGGAACAGATTCGTTAATATGAAATGCTCTGCTTACTTCCACGCAGCATGAAACCTACGCGCATTCTCTATCTTGTCATATTTTAGTGTTTTAACTGATGCTGATGAGTGCCGGAGGGCACCAGTGTCACCAATCATAATTACTCTTCCTACCCTCTTTTCTGCCAATCCTCTCGCAGAGAAATTCCAGTGAAATGAAGGATATTTGCATTTTAATTAGTGTAAATAAAATTTGCTTTTTTATTGAAACATGCTAATTTTTTTATTATGATGTGTTCAAGATTTACCTTCAGATAAAATGTTTCTTGGCATTGCATTGTGTAGCTGAGCATGAAATTACCGTTCTGATTCGCCTAGGTTTTGGATAATAAATTTTCATGTAATAGAGGTTTGGGAGAGTAGCGGTAGGGCTTTTGTGGATATGAATCAATAATAATTTGACATAAAGGAATTGGAATGTATTTCTGATAAAAATATGTGAAAATTAAAGGGATAAACTTTCTATCTTCTTGACATTTCGTCTCACAATCAACGCTGTTCATATTTATAAACTGTACATCTGCATATATCTTTAACAGATACAAGGTTTTGTACTTTGGTATCGATCTATCTGTATGTGTGACCTTTGTTCCTTAATAGAGGTAACTCCAATTCTGTTGAACTAATTGAAACAAAAATACTTATTGACTTGTCACATGAATGAAGTGTGCATCTGGATACATGCAACGTTGAAGCAGTTTGGGGCAGACAAACAGACAATTGGAAGAGACCATCATCAATTGACTTTAGGTTACTGTTCATTAATACTTGAAGATAAACAAGCAGCAAGCTAAGCGGCCGGTTTGATAACCTTTGATTCATCTACACTTCATAGATTTTTAACTTAACGCAGTTTTCTTTCTTTGATAATGTCATGTTGTGCTGCTGTTCATGGATACACTTGAACGCAATATTAAAATACGTGTCACACTTCAAGAATTCAATCTTTTTGACTTACTAAATGCGTTCTTGACTTTACGTAAAAATGAGTACGTAACTAGTTATTAAAATGACTGAACAGTAATAAAAATATTCCTATATTAAACCCATTTAACTACATTTGTTTGCGTGTATACTAAACTAGCAGAGAGGTACTACTTACATTATACTAACTAGGTTCTACATTATTATTCCATAATACTGTATTGCGTATTCTTTCATTTACCACGTATTACGTGTAATATTCTAAACAAGTATTTAGAAGTAATTATTTACAACTTTAAGTAGCATTATCCGTAAAATGTGCTACTTACTATACCCCAAAGACACGAATTATGATTTCGTGTCAAACAGCCTCGTGTAGTTTTTTTCTTTGTGTTCCAGTACCACTACTTCGACTTGGACTGTATTTTACCCTTGACTTAATAATAATGAAAATTGTTATATGTAACTTTTTTTACGTAAAGGCACAACATGCAAGCTCAGATTCTCCACATGAAGATCCAAGAAGGCAAATCTTGCAGATGAGATTTTCTCACCCAGAAAAGCAAAGCCAATTTCAAAGAGATGATGCGCATATCCCAATTGTGTCTTTTCCAAAGAATCTCTGCAGACA
>JAHZMV010001102.1:0-17232 GCA_027743765.1 Coecobrya sp. COE2 | reverse complement strand
TTGCATGTTGTTTTAAAGCCTATAATAAATGTGAAAAAGCAACCTGAGACAAGTTAAATGAGCGTGAAAAAGTAATGAATATAAGGAAATGGCAAATATATAGATAGTCTCTAACTTTTTATCTTGCTATATAGTCGTGCCATGTATTAGTTATGTTTTTTGAAAGAGAATACAAATGCCAGGGAAAGCCATAATCACTCTCTTTTACAATGCAAACAAATTAGTGGGATGGCAGACGCTCACATGCGGTTCGCCGGAGGATATATATATGTTTTAGCGGTGAATCGCATCGCTGTTTTTTTTGCTGAATATGCAATGATATTTTTAATACTGAATGAACAGCAGAACGGTTTTAAAAACTAATGAAAAAATAGTGAATGTGTATATTATACAGATTCTCTGAATCACCGCCAAAACAACACTCAAGTCTACGAATGTTGACTGAGTGGAGTGCGAGAATTGAGGAAGCTGAAAGAATCCGAATTTCTTTCTGGTTCTTTTCTCTTTCTCAGTTAAAAAACAATGCACCACTTTTCATTCTAGATAGACAGAGTCAATCTTCTGTATGCATGTAAAGTGTATAATAAGCATTACATAAAAACGGAATGATGATGATGGTTCGTTACGTGAGCGCATATTATGAAAAGTGTGTATGTAGGTATGCAAAAGATAGTTCTTTTCGTGTAAAATGTTGTAAAAGAGTAGCGCATTTTGCCGTTGGTATGCCTGGTTTTGTTCGGGTGAAAAGCCTTTGTGCATCTCTGCGTCGAAAGGAAATGATTTGAATTTGAAGGTTTAAGTAAACTACCACATTTTCTGTGATGTTTGCTCAAAGCCTTTTATCTAGATGTAGCTTAGGGAAGAAAGCGGGGACGGACATCCGTAAAGACTGGCATCACACAACGCAAAGTTCAAAACGTATATATGTATATAAGGTCGAGAGAGGAAGTTTGAGGAACAAGGAGGATCACAGAGAATCTCCTAAAAAGTAAATTTGAAAATCCCGATCTGGGAACTGACAAACTTCGTGTAAAAGCAAACTTGTATGTGTGGCTGATGTGTCCCCGTCGTTTTTGCTTTAACAGACATAACGCTGTTTTTGTAATGATTGAGAGAAGAGCGGATGTAAAGTGTGAGTAGTTCCAAGGTAATTCTGCCTGGCATACTCGATTCATCATTTCTTCGTAAAGGACTGCATTGCGGTAGACAACGACAAAAAGACTTGATAATCATCGCATTTCTACGTATCAATGTTGTTGATCATGATCGTCATCATCACAATCAGTTCAACTCGGTAAGGAAGAAAGGAAGGCAGGGGAACAAGTTGAAGCCCTGTGTTAGCGTTCATGTTTGAGTTGCAGCATCTCTTGTTTTTGTTTCGCTAACATTTTACTGCAAATTAGAACAGTGCGGTGGTGTGCTAAAGACAAACTTGATTTGAAGTTCACGTAACACCTATAGCAAACCAAAACCAAACAAAGTCAAAAGAAAGTTATTGTGTTGCAGGGGAGAAAAGCCGTAGTGCTCGTTTATGTAAATGGTGCGAGTTCTTGTGAGAGGCTATGTAAAGCCTCATCTGCAATCATAATTTGCATATGCTCAACTACAAATTAATTACAATATATTATCATCACAATAAGCTCGTCTAGGAATAAAATAATTTGTGCCAAATACGGCAAAATCCCGATCTCAAGTCCACAACCACAAAAATTATACAAAAATGAGTGGAAAAACGGATCCAATGGTTCAGGATATTGTAGATATGCATAAGACGGCAGATTATCGAGGAATCATTGAACAGTTGAAGCAACTGATTCATTGCGAAGAAAGAAATAAGCTTCACCTTGTTCATTTGCTGTCGTGGCCAACTCCAACAGAGCAAGATTTAGCAAACCTGGCAGCGGACATCTACTCCCTTCGCATTTCCCACATTTACAGTATTTGCTGCGGAACAGGTCTGCTGGAGTGGCTCCTATCTCAATTTTTGCTGAAGCACTACAAAGAGAGTGATATTGACTACTCAAAACGCATAGAGCTTACTGGAGTTTGAAGTGGATTTCCGATGGTGGAACAGCCCTTACGCTCCCCCTCAATTTGTTCCACTTCAGTTTGTTGGGAAGGACTTTGCTGCAGAGAACCCTTTTGGCGAATTTGATTCGATGGCCATGTTTTGCTATTTTAGCAGTGTGCCAAAATTGCACAGCTACTTGAATGCTTTTCTCGGTTCCCACGTTCTCATCATTGGACCAATACACACACCATCCCAGTATTTTGTTAGCAACAACAATGACGATGAAATCACAGACGTGGAGTTGACAGAGATCTTCAAGCTTCCCAAGGCAGACTGGAAACTTGTACTTCTCAAGCAGTTTGGGCTAATCAAGATCTGATCATTTTGCAATTTATCGAAGAATAGAAAAGACGTTTGTACCAACCAATAACAAACGGTAAAATGTTCAACTTATCTTGCATTTTTTATTATTAGTAGACATAGCATAATGCGCATAGCATGTATTATTGCTGGCTTTGGAAAACATCCTTGTTTCATGCCATGGCCATTAAGGTGCATTTGAATAATGACAAAATGACAATCACTTTTTTCCTCATTTCCCACAGAAAAAGTTCAAGGATTTAGTTTGTGCAATCCACCTTTAGAGAAGGAAAGAGGACCATCCGTAACAGCAGCAGAAGCAGCCAATAAAAGCCTCTACGCTTTTGCAAAAGACCTTACATACCTCATCAACCTTCTTCATAAACTGACTGAAGATCTTTAACAGTCACTCTGTCACAAAAATGCATGCAGCTATCGACAGAATAAAATCCAAACGGCTTGCTGGCAGTCTTCCCATCAATATGTGGACTGCGCCAACCAGTCAAACGGTGTGCGGTGTGGTGTGTCCATGAGATAAAAGTAATAAGGGCAGAGGCAGAGAGCTGACACACTCGGTGGGACATCAGAATGCGCCATATAAAGGAACAAGTGCATGTAAAAGTTTTTTTTCGGTAAATAGCACATAATATTAACCCTGTAAATAGTTTTCTGATAGTTTGCTAACATCGTAATGTTTCTATAAATATGTTTTTATGTGGTACGTTATATTACGTTAGAAATATTTATGTATTGGAATGTGTGTGCTAATGTGGAGGATAATGCAGAATCCAGGAGTGATCAAATCGGGGTTAAGATGGGAGTTTGTTTCATTCATGTATCTTTCTACATGCTATACGTGTTAATAATTTTAGAAATCGGTCACTACTTTCACATGCTCGATGTATGCATCTGACTTTTAAATGTGTCTCTCGACAAAACCTACGCCACTCTGTAACATTTTATTTTTTAAGTTTGCCATTGCATGAAGCGTGTATTGTCAATAAATATCTATTTATATGTTACTACGTATTATATGTAAATGATTCTATTACCAATAGATTAGAAAGCTAAAGTACAATTTTACCAAATTGTACTGGTATTTGCTAATGTATCTCTAAACGCATGAACGGAAAAAGAAAGTTAACGTGTTGTTAATGTGGAATTTCTGTCGCTGATGCAGAAAGGAATTTTCTTGATTTATTTGATTTTGAAGGTAGACAATTTATTCGATTTTTTACGAATACCAGATATAAAAACTATAAAAACACTTTACAAATGTAAACAGACATGGTCGATGCTCTGATTGATTAATAAACGAAGAATAAGTGCGTTTCTTGTTCAAACAAAATTTGGAAAATGCTCTTAATACACAAGAGTGATGGATACATAAATGTTCTCATCACAAAGCAATTTGCCTTTTTATTTACATTACCTACATATTTATATTTATAAACTCAAATAAACAAAACAAATCCCAAAATGGCAACGCATAAATCGCCTAAAGTTGTAAAAACACATAATATACATTCTTACACACACGCGGCGATGAGTAACATACATTCTGCGAGAAAAATATGTCACTAAAATATTCTATTGCGCAGTAATATGTAGTAAGCATATATACGTTGTAGAGCAAGTGGCAAATAGTGATTTTAGGAGTGGTGCTATAGATGATCTTCTAAAGTAGCTTGCTAGATAAGTTTTTCACTTTGCGTGTTCCAAGCAAATAAGTTTCTTATCAACCTACAAAACCATTTTCCGTGAGTCACTACTGCTACTTCTCTCCTTTTGCATGCAACTCACGGACACGTGTAACCCCTTCGAAAAACACTTGTCACTCCTTTTTCCTATCAAAAGCAACAAAAGAGCTCTTCTCTCTCTTTCTTTGGCCATCATGATGAGATTTTGAAAATGGGATGTGTAATTAATATCTACAGAGAGAATTCAAGTGGTTTTCAAGAAAAGGGCAATCAAGTAAGCGAGACACTCTGCATCATCCTTTCCAACGATTTTGCATATTTTTCATTCTATATTACTGTATTCCTATCAATATTACACTTTTTAGGTTATTGGATGTATACTAAGTAGTATTACGCCTTGAAAGCAAGAACGTCAAAAGTAAAGATTGCGGAGACAAGCAAAACATGCGTAGCATGGCAAGTCGTTGATCATCATCAGCATCATCTTCACGCATTATTTTTTGTTGATAAATATTCCATGTTATGGCAAATGTACGATATAAAGAGTCATTAAAATAAAAAAAATCGGAATATTATGGAGGTGCAACAACATTTGGCATGCTGAGAGGTTAAACTATAAAGAATATAGAGAGCTCATATATGTTTATCTTATTCCTGTTTTTTTACTCTTCTTTAATTTCACACATATATACACACAAGTAGCACGATAAACCATACAAAAAAATTACAGAAAGAAAAAGGTTCAGCAAGAAAAATTGATGGTGGAAAAGTACATGCGTCCTTCTTTTGTGCATGTTTCATCATCATAAATATGCAGAGAAAGGTGAGTGAAGAGGTGAGATGCGTCTTGATCTCATAGAGTTTTTGTCTACCCCATACTTAACTCATTATCATCAACTTTTCTGCTGCGTATACGCACAAAAACAGCTAATCCAGCTAGACAGATTTTTTTCTCAAATGGAAGACACAATGAAAAAAAATCTGAAAATGTACGACGCTTCATATATGCGTGAGCATCTACCTAATAAGAAGTAGGAAACAAGTGAAATGCATTTTGTTAAACATACATGCATTCATTTATATGTACATTTTTATAATGTATCATTATCATCAGAATGATAGTAAAAAAACAACATCAACTACTACCACTGTTGCAGCGCAAAAGATGATAGGGCAACAGGAGCACAGGAGCGAGAGAGCAGCAATGTGATATTGATGATGATGAAAGAGTGAAAAAAAGTTGTATTTACCTGTAACAAAAATTGCTGGATATTATATCATTACGAATTTACTAATATGTGTACTCCTCCGAATAAATTAAACGCGATGCTATGTTCTAGGGAGGCAAGAAAGGAGCATTCATTCCTCCTTCGTCAGGACTCAGGACAGGAGTCAAAAGAGGTTGAAAAGGAATATGACCTTGTTGATCATTGAACCTGGACAAAATGCAAGATTCTATCGGGCATCTTGTTGCAATATAGACACACAGCCGTAGGAACTCGGTGTGGTGGTGGATGGTAACCACACGAAAAATTTGTGAGAAAAGGGCAGAAAAAAATGTATGCTTGACTCAAAAAAGTAGTTAATAGCAAGTAATATGCAAAGCATCATGCTCATCTAGAGTACAATGCCTTTTTGCTCTCAAGATTATTACGGTGGTGGTGGTGGCGATCATCATCGTCGTCAACATCCCATTGGACCTTCCTTCCTTCCTGTTAATGTGCTAATATCATATGTACGCAGATATTGAGATAGTCGGTCGGTGGAAACATACTCGCTTAATGACTACATGCTAAATACCATAAATACAGGAGGAGGGTGATGTTTTAAGCGTCGCTGATCATGATGATGATGATGATCACCAGGAGGCTCCAGGTAGATTCTTCATAATTTACTTTTAGTTTCAATTTCAATCTTCATTCGTAAACAACATTCTGACTTGGGGCAAATTGATTCATATCTCGAGTGAAAATATATAAAGTTTAATACAACAAAGTTCGTTGACATTTCTCCAGAATGCAAATTTGATCAAATTATCTGGAGGAGTATATATCCCAAGAAAACTAGAACATAGAATTAAAAAGTCCATTTGCACAGGCATCAGCAAACAATGAGCTGTTTGTTGTTACCAAAATGGCTCCTTGTAGTATTGCTTGTATATCAACCGTCATGCGTTTTAGGTCAGTTGTTAAAAAAGCCAATGCAAGTTCCGGACGTACCAGGACAAGGAGGAAGGCCTGCAAGAAATGTTTGCTACTTTAGTAATTGGGCGATATATCGGCCAGGAATTGGTAATTATACCATTGATGACATCCCTGTTGACAAGTGCACGCATGTCATTTACTCTTTCATTGGGGTTTCAAATGTAACTTGGGAGGTCCTGGTTTTAGATCCGGAGGTAATATTCGACTAGCTCATTTGAATTGTTTTTTGCTAATTAAAATATTTTGCAATTTGTTTAATTAAATGTGGTCTATCTACCTATATTCCTATCCCAAGCTGGACGTAGAGAAAAAGAACTTTGAAAAGTTTATTGGGCTTAAATCAAAGAATCCAAATTTAAAAGTCATGTTGGCCGTTGGTGGATGGGCTGAGGTGAAATTTACAACATGCTTATAACATATGAACTATGGTTATGTGAATGAGATTTTAAGAGCACACTTGAAACTTATTCCATTACACAGGGTGGAAAAAAATATTCTCAAATGGTAGCGGTCCCTGAAAGGAGAGCAAGTTTTATTTCAAGTATTGTGGGTTAGTTTGCACATTTGATGTTTTCTGTTTCTGTGATCATTCATATAGGGTTCAATCAAAATCAACTCAACTTAAATAATTCTTTTTTCGTATAGAATACATGCAACTGGGATTTGACGGTTTTGATTTGGATTGGTATTTTGACCTCTTATATTCACACTTAATGCGCATTTATTTGTAGCAGCAAATTAAAGTCAGCTAAACACGTTTTGTACACTTTGCAGGTGTGCAGTGATACATGCTCTTTTGTTTACATAAAAAACTTGGAGAAAAGAGACATTCATTTGATGTCGAAATGAAAGTCATAAAGCTACTTCATTTTCTCGCCTTTTTATTTCAGACACTTGAATGCTATTCATGTCATGGCTTATGACTTGAGAGGAAACTGGGTTTGCTCATTATAACAACAAAAAAACTCATGCACGCTTTGCATGCTTTTGAAGCATCATTTTTCATGAGAAATGACTGCAATTGAGCATCACCATTGATGTGTTTTATATGTTAATGCAGTTTTGCTTGGGTGCAGGTCGGCTATGCGGATGTGCACACTCCATTGTACAAACGGTCTTTTGATCAATACGGATATGAGAAGTTGAATGTGAATGACGGCTCGCAATTATGGGTGGATATGGGCTGCTCACCGGATAAACTGGTTATAGGAATGGCATTCTACGGAAGATCCTACATTCTCGGAGACCAAAGTAATACCAAACCTGGTGCGTATATTGTGAAATGGGAAAATGGCGGAGATCCAGGTGAATACACTCAGGCGAGAGGATTTATGGGATATTATGAGGTTGAGATATAAGTATTTGGTTTTAGAATAAAGATTCCATATTCCCTGAAGAAATAATAATTTACAAAGAAGCTTTCCAATTTATAAATTTACCAAAGATTTGCCTTCGACTGAAAAGTGGCAATTGGACACAAGAGTATGATTCTGTTGGAAAATGTCCATATATGTATTCTGGCAAAAATTGGATAGGATACGAAGATGCTGACTCGCTCAAGATAAAAATGGACTGGATAAAAGAGAAAGGATATGCTGGGGTAAAGTGAGACATGTATAATATCATATTCACACTTAATGCGCATTTATTTTTGGCAGCAAATAAAGACAGCTAAACACGTTTTGTGCAGGCAATGAACTGGGCAATCGATATGGATGATTTCAGAGGAGTTTGCGGAACTAAAGATATACTTATTGATACCCTTTGGAATAGTAAGTTTTTAAAATTGAAATATTATGACCTTTAAAATATTTTAAGGTATTGTGGATTTGAATCCTGCACTAAATGATTATCTCTAGATATGAAGAGCTACACAGTTCCACCTGTCAGTTTACAACCAGATAATAGACCTGAATGGATGTTACCCCCACCTGCGAGTGAGAACCCGAGTATTAACGTTGGTCCTACTACACCGACTCCATCAACAACTAAAATCCCAACAGTTTCAACCACTTTTTCGACAACAGAAACACCAAGTATAGTTACCGAAGTGGTGACCNGTTCCACCTGTCAGTTTACAACCAGATAATAGACCTGAATGGATGTTACCCCCACCTGCGAGTGAGAACCCGAGTATTAACGTTGGTCCTACTACACCGACTCCATCAACAACTAAAATCCCAACAGTTTCAACCACTTTTTCGACAACCGAAACACCAAGTATAGTTACCGAAGTGGTGACCACAACTTCTGTATCTTTCGTTACTTCAACGGTAACATCTCCGGACTCACCGCCGCGACCTACCACTACTACCACTCGGCCAACAACGACACATTGGACAACAACTACTACGGAACAGGAATGGACACCTAATCCAGATCCGTCAACAATGGACTGTAGCCAACAAGACTTTTTCCCGCATCCAACGGACTGCTCCAAGGTACAATTTACATGAAACTTTTAACCTAGACTTTATACAATATAATTTAAAAGGCTTATCAGACTCACCTGCGTTTTATTTTAGTATTACTGGTGTGTCTTTGGAAAACCAACCGAATACAACTGCCCACCAGGAACAGAATGGAACCAAAACGGAAAGTTTTGTGGCTGGCCTTCATCTGATAACCAATGTAGTTTTAAAGATTTCGATGGGCTGGTTAATACCATTTGAAACAAAGGAATGTTTACCACACAATTTATTAAACATAGTTAATTAAGCCTTTATTGCACTTATAAATATAACGGACTTTTTCACTTTTACTTTTATAACTCATAGCAAAGAGATAACAAATTAATTGTTTACTTATCAAGGAAAAAGGGAAAGTATGCAGGTGTGAATGTCATTTCAATTGTAACTATTACCTATGTTTGCTCTGTAATGTAGAAAATACAAAGATAAATACTACGAGATATACAAGTAAAGAGTGATTATGTAAATAAATAAAGTAAACTGATTAATCCTAGTTTGTATTGTGATGAAATTAATCATATCATCACTCATCAGGCTAATGAACGTTTCCCATCCTGTGACGTCAGCAGTCTGGCTACGTTGCAGTGGCGTGAGCATCTTTGTGTAGTACGTCAAGAAAGTAATCTCCTTTCGCACTACAAGAATGTTTAAATGTAAAATGTGTATTGGTTCTGTCGGAAGGAAGTGCAAAGTTAACAATGATATCAGTCTTTTGATGCAATTTATAGTGCATTTCTTACTTGGGACTAGCATACTGTCCAATAGGCAACTGGTTTAGTACAATAGCTTTTCATTTTATACATGATATAAGACGTTGACTGACAAGCGTAAAGTTTTTTGTTGTATACGGAGTCTGTAAAATATTCCCAAGCTCTATAGATTAAAGAAAAGAAAATGTCATTGCTAAAATTTAAATAATTTTTTTCTGAGCGATTAAAAGGCTTATCGTGTTGTGTAAATACCTTCCATGCGCACATGAGCCTGTAAATATATAAACAAGGATAGGTGAAAGTAGTTAGTACGCTGGCATAAACTTATGAGTCGGGTTAATTTTTAAAACAGTACCTTGCATCCCTGGAATGTCTTGAACTACATCAAGCATTGGACAGCCAGGCTGGGTCGGTCCGCCACCGTTTGGCTACGACAATTTAATCAAAAATCAATCAAATGTAGAAAAATACACCGCATGAGCATCCCATTTTAGACGAAATAATTTAAGACTCAGATAAGCTAACATAAAAGTCCACATGACCAATTGAATTCCCATATCGCACTCTTGAGGAAGTATGCATAACATCAACAAAAGTAGCGTCTGTAAATAATTTAAGACTCAGATAAGCTAACATAAAAGTCCACATGACCAATTGAATTCCCATATCGCACTCTTGAGGAAGTATGCATAACATCAACAAAAGTGGCGTCTGATTTGTCTAGACGATCCCGGGGATTTGTGTAATGATAAGACATTCCTCCAGGTTCTAATGCTGTTATCCGTCCTACCAACTGTCCCGTGTTTCTTTTCATATGATAGCCAGTAATACCGGCTATCTGTGCTCGCAAGTAAAAGTAAAATATGTTAGCAAAAGGACTGTTTTCCAATCTGGCAATGAATGAACCTCGTCATTTACCTCTGCTCCTAACGAAAACCCAACAAGGTGAGCTCTCGTTGGGTCCTTTAGAACTCTTTCCGTAATCAAAAACATGAGAAAATTGGAAACACGTTTTCCTATTCTAGGCACTTGTTTCACTGCTCTCGGCCAACCAACTGCCATATTCGCAATTCTCCCCATATCTGGTTGAGCAAATCCTGCCCAGTCCACTAATATCACATTGGTTTTGAACCCCATTCTAAGATAAGCTACCAAAAACACAATGAATTCACATTCACATTTTCCAATTTTATATTCACTTGGTTCCTACAATTATCACTTACCATCTTTGGTT
Source organism: Coecobrya sp. COE2 (assembly GCA_027743765.1). Lineage (NCBI taxonomy): Eukaryota > Metazoa > Arthropoda > Collembola > Entomobryomorpha > Entomobryidae > Coecobrya > Coecobrya sp. COE2. The sequence continues at coordinate 6,542 of JAHZMV010001102.1, read as the reverse complement.
CGCTGTGGATAGCGATTGGTGTAATTCTGCATGTATCCATGAATTAGCAGAATTGGATAGTAATTAGGATTGTAGCTTGATAAGCTTACATTATTTCCAACGACGATCTCCTCCTTGTAATTTAAATTTCTACAAAAACATAAGCATTCCACATGTTTAACTATTAGCAGAATTGGATAGTAATTAGGATTGTAGCTTGATAAGCTTACATTATTTCCAACGACGATCTCCTCCTTGTAATTTAAATTTCTACAAAAACATAAGGATTCCACATGTTTAACTTGCACTGCACGTAATAATTGACAACTTTCATTAGAAATGGTGGTAAATGAGCTGCCTCACTGGGGATTCGGATACAGAAAGAATTTGACAGCATCTTTTTGAGTATTTCGTCGTTGAATTGGCATCGGCGGAGGCCGAGGTTTAGGCGTTGTAGTAGTCTTCTTTGTGATCGGTTGATAAGGACCATAGTAAGGATCCCTCCAGTCGCCGTGACATACTTCACAGAACCAGATAAGGAGGTACAAGACAATTATACCAATTGTCTTACAAACTATTGTCAAAATTTTCCGCATGACTAGCCATCCAATAAAGGACCGTTAGGATAAGAAGACACATATATTGACTACAAACATGTATATAACGTTTTACATGCAAATATGTGCAAATTCTCTACACTAGTATTTCTGTAGGCGATGTCTTAAAACAATCCCAATGTTTGATTGAAGCAAGTTTTGTAAATTAACCCAGTATTGATCCCTTCTACAAGTTGTGATTCAGTACGAATGAAAATGAAACTGATTCATTTTTATTGCGAATTATTAGTATGCAAGGAAGCGGTTCTTGTCAAAGTGGCTCGTGCAATGTAACAAAACTGTATGTTTATAACCGCTTTGTTACAGCTTGCTCCTATGTCACAACCAAGAATAAAGCTAGAAAGTAAACAATCAGCTAGTGAAAAACAATCTCGATTTCATTTTAAATACTCACCGTTTAATAGAGTTATTGGCTCTAATGAAAGAAAAATCAAGAACAGTGGGCCACATTTTTTTACTGCATTGCTAATGGCTGTCATGACTGATGATGGTTACAGCCAGGGTACTTTGTTTGCACATGTAAGGAATGTGTGCACACCATGTATTTTAAAAGATGGGAAAAACTAAGAGAATATATGAAACAAATTAATTCTGACAAACAGCAATATTATTATTATTATTATACTGTAAGACACTGCCTTTTTATGCAGTTCTACCGACTTATTCATTTACTTCGCATTGAGAAAGGTGCAGTGTGTACAAGAGGAGGATGCAGAATCATCTATCTTGAATGCAGTCTGTTGTGATGCTAGTATGTTATCAAGGGAAATTATTGTCCTTATTATCGGGAACAAGTTTTCATGCTTTCAAGAGAAATGGCATTTTGTCTCTGTCATACAGACTGGTGTAGGTACAAACAAGCTCTCTGTCTTTTCCTCAATCACCTTCCGTTCACCGTTCATCCTGATGAAGATTACCGATAAAAGGGTTAATCATTCGGAAACGATATATGCACTACGTGGTGGCATGCTCATATTTTTATGTACACTTTAACCTTTCACGTATTTTTTTAAATTTATCAGTTTTCATTAATGTACGAAGTGTGGTGGTGTGAATATGGCTGTAGCCCAGTTTGTTAGAAAAGCGTTTGTGGTCATGAAGGCATGCCTTTGTCAAAAAATGCAATTCTTATTTAGTTTAATGTGTGTCTGTGTGTGTACTATATGCATTTTACTCTGTAATTTAATACTGCATGCATATGTATGGAAAGCCCCTTTTTGTAGGAACCGATCATAAAATAATAACAGAGAAAGAAAATTACTTTAGCAGTGGTACATGCATTTGGCATAGACTCTAGCACCTTCGTGCTGTAGAACACCCTAAGATTATACAATTTGTTTAATAAGTGTAATAATATTAGTAAACAGAATAATTTATCTTGACATGCAATGTAGCGCGCGATACTTGCTAGAATGCTCAACGTTTCATGTCTTGACTGTTATCTTGGCGAGCTTCCTTTTCATGTTCAGGTACTTATCGTTCACCTTGCTCTTGAGAACGTATGCTGAGGAAGTAGTCACCCCGAGCACTAGGATCACAATAAAAATGCATTGTATTTTAGGTCCTATATGTATGAGTAGCATGAGTGCTGTGGGAAATGTAATTTATCAACCAAAATGTGTGGCAATATATTTTTGGGTAAGAGAAATCTTACTTGGGTGAAATTCCATATCCGAATTTAACTTGTTTGTTGCAACCGTTGCCCAACTTATAGCTAAGAAAAGATTTTGCCTCGCATGCTTTCAGATCATCTTCTAAAACGGATCGAATATAATAATCCCACGCCATGGCTGATGAGCAAGAACCTGGAAGTTTGGGTTGCAAAATAGCCATTTTTGTAAAAATCGATATACATCCGTACGTATAGAGAATGCAAATAATATATTGAGCCTATTATTAACCTGGGAATCCATCCATGTCACGTTTTGGATCGGCAGGTAATACACACTGAGGTTGCGTGGGACCTCCTCCATTGGGAAAATAGTCTACGTGACCGATAGAACTTTCCGGGCCAAACGGGCCATTGGCAGTATGCATAACATCTACAAACTAAAAGTAAAAATAATTTCAGTTAATTATAAAAGTTGATGATGAAATAACCAAGAACTATTCAGCAATTCACAAAAACGTCTCGTACATTTCCATCCGTCTTGTCCAGTTTCTCTGACAAAGCCGTGTAGGTATGTGTTGGCCCACTAGGATCTAGACCGGTGATTTTTCCCACGGATTCTCCCGTTACATGCTTTACTTTAAATCCCACAACACCAGCTATCTGTAATGAGAAAATTATATTTTTGGACGATGATTTCTAGATGATGATATATGAGTAGTAATTTTTGATTTCATTATACATGAGCTCCAAGTCCATGGCCAATTAAGTGCATTCTGTTGGGATCCCCAAGTTTAGTTTCATTCCTCAAATGCATCACAAAATCTACAACATGTTTTGAAATACGTTGAATGTTCTTGGATGCTTCTCGAGTACTTAAAGGAAGCCCAGCGTGAGGATTCTTGAAAGGAAGCGTCATTCCTTGCCAACTAGCAATGATAATGTTTGAAGGCTCCCCTCTCTTCAAGAGTGCTGAAAGTTTGCAAAATACATACATATACAAGACATAAGATTAGTATAACACAAGGCACACTGCAAAATGCGTAATACGCTATAATACCATTTTTCAGTTCTTGGGGATACTTGTCAGTGAAATTTTGCTTGAATCCATGAATAATCAATGTGAGCCCCTTGGTTGCATCATACGCTGATAATGCATCTCCAATTCGAAGCACCTTACTGTCCTCTGGGTTGCTAAAAATAAAACGATCGTTAGTAAATTGTATGCAATTGGATATAAGGAAGAAAAAGCTTAACTATTTTAAGTTTAAAGTCCATTTATGAACGTACGATATGTTTGAATACAAAAAATATCGGACACTATCCTTTGAGAAAGCTCGTCGGAGGCCGTTTCCCCGTTTCGGGAATTTATTTGCAAGCTTGTTTGCATTAAATGGAGATGTCGCCGGAAGTGCTGAAACAGTACAAAGCAAACTCACACAGTATGGCACAAGCGAAAAGTAGTGTTGAATCTTCATTTTTATTTAATAACTTTAAGCTAAACAAGAACAGCCACAGCCCTGACCCTGCGGCGATCACTGATGCAAAACACAAAATGACAAAAAGGAAAAAGATTCGATTATGCCATGAGACGGGCTGCTCTGTTTTGCTCTTTCATACAGTTAAGTTTTCAAACACTGTACTTACTTGAATGTAACATGTTATGTGATAAACGAAAGTAAAGTAAAATAAAATCTAATAAAAATGCATTATATTATACTATATAACACTTTTTCCTTGTCAGTTTGACTACTAAAATAAAAAGTCATCCATAAATGTTAATGATAATTGAAATGACAAAGTGAGAGCTTCCGAAATTGGTCATTGCGCATTCCACAGTTCCTTGCACTCACTCAACTTGATGCCTTGTTGTTTAGCCTGCAAGCAATTGTTATGATTCATTTCAAGATTTTTTATTGAGGAAATTGAAAAGATTCTAAAAGATGTAGTGATAGATAATTGGCCTCTCTTTTAAAGACAAAATTTTACTGTTACTTTGACTGGGCAATGTCAATGACACGTGATAATGTGTCTCTTCAAGGTGTAAAATTTGCAGCATCAGTTTTGCGTGCCAAGTTATCAGTTAGAAAACCATCTCTTAATTACTAAATATTTGTATAAATATTGATATCAATAAGGTCACTGGTACAAAGCAAAATTATTTAATCAATATCATAAAAGCATTTCTAGGTCTCGCAGTAATTTCTAATGCATTTTATATCAACACAAATCTGGTGTATCTTTTCTGACAAACCTGTAAGCTGTCCTCATTGCAAAAGAGAATGGAAATGGAAGATTTTACAAACATGCCCCCATTTCATTGCCGACATTACTGACCCTCGATTGAGGTTGGTTTAGCTGCTTTACACATTCTTCGGCCTTTCTCGAAAAGTCGGGTATTAAAGTTCGAGTATATAATTTAAGCCACAATTTTATTACGCATGTCTCCGTCTCACTGTCAGTTCAGTTGGGGTCTACTCTTCATACGTGAGAAGGTTGCTGATATTGTTCATGTCTATAAGATTTTCCGACAGAGAAATGCTCAATTCCTCAAGGAAAACTTTTCTCGTTTATTGCCTAAAATATCGAGTGTGTGTGATCCAAATTTTATCATCATGATCCATCATCCATCCGCATAGTTGGTTGAAATAATTCGACCTTTAAAATTATCAGTGTCAAGGTATGTAAACGTGGCAGGAATCTTGATTATGATTTTAATGATGATGATATATAAAAGACATCAGCATAATAACTGATTTTTTAAGGTCTTTTATGAAAAAATGGCTAATAAGTTTCTTATTGATAGCTGACAATCTTTATTTGAAATTCATCTTTTTATCGTATACTATTACAACTCGAATAAATACAGAGAATAAATAAGTTAAAATCATTTATAAATATTCATGATAGTTGTAAACTCATCAGAACTGGTGAAGAGCATGACTGGGAATAATACATTTCACTCAAAAAGTTATACTGAAGCACATAGTATTTTGTATGCATTTATGTGGTTAGTAACCGTCCCTGCTATATACACAAGTAGTCACATTGAAAAATTTAATAGCACAGTACACAAACAAGGGGCTACTTAATATAATTATATAGACTAGTATTCATCTAGATAATGAACTTGATGAGTATTTAATGGATTAGTGTGAGGATTTTCTAATTGATCATAAGAAAATTTAAGTTTGCCAATTTCCGTAACTTGGAATATGATTTTAATTAATAATATAAACATATCAATGAAAATCCAAACTACTCGATAAAGTATCCACACTATTTTCTTCGCATTAATTAATAACCCCTAGAAAACTGGTCACGTACACTCGATTATAAGGCCAATGTTCCAAGACATGATGAAGGACCACAGGTGGATTGGGTACATTTAATGTCAACTTGTTACCCGCTGCAATGATCTCGGACCGCAACTTTTTCCTTTAAGAATCACATTATAAACCACTCAGAATTTGTAACTTTCTATAGAATCCTCATAAAATAATATAAAGTTTGGCCTACTTACCTCTTATGCCCAGGTCTTTCTATCAGCTCATTCCGGATATTAATGTAATCCCTGAATTCGTGGAGGCGTATAAGCCAATTTGGTTTTTCTTCGCCGCTCAGCATCAGTCTCATTAATAAATGAAATCACTCCCAAAATAACAAAGAGTGTGCATGCAACGGTCTTCCACGACGCCATTTTTGAAAGATGGATGATAAGGATGAACAACCAGTCTCCGAAAAGGTTAACTTGTGCTACACAAGATCACCACTGCCCTCAACTATTACATATTTACGGATTTTAGCGTTCATTCTAGTGACCACTGTTATCAAACTGACATTAAATAATGGCCATTATAAAACAGAGTACAGTATTCGCCAACACACAAATAAACAGCGTTACACACACCACAAGCCACTCCACATCCCTTAATAGTTTTGTCTAGTAACCTTTTCGAAATTAAATGACGCGAGTGATGAAAATGAAATTATTGACGAAATGTAACTTCCTACCTTGATAAGTGAAAACATATAACATTTTGCGTCTTGTATGCAAAAACTTACTGCAGTATACTAACTCCAAAGATGTTGACGTTATATTTCATACATACAAACAATATAGATATTTTTTTCTTGTAAGCGGCTAAAAATTGAATACATAAAATCATAACTAAACATCAGACACACACGCAATTTAGTAGTGTGGTGGAAATGCAGATTGTTACGTATTTCAAAGGCAGCTAATTTCTCTAGTATCAAAAATTCATCGCAGGTTAATTTATTTTTCATGCCTTTTTCTAGAATGAAAAAATTAATTTCTGGAATGGGTGATGAAA
>JAHZMV010001101.1:0-32437 GCA_027743765.1 Coecobrya sp. COE2 | reverse complement strand
ACTTGTTAAGCTCATCTATCTTACTTTTTGAAGCCATCGTTCTAACAAATTGCATCGCCTCATGTCGCAGTGCTCCTTTCAGCCTCCTTTAGTTTTCCGGCAGAGTCTTGAAGCAATTGGAAAACTTCATGTACGTATGAATGAACATGTCCAAGGTCGGTTTTGTTTCCATTAGTCGGGCTAATGTCATGTCCGGTGTTATACAAAGAGAAGAGTCGTGCGGTAGCCCATGAGGAAAAGTACTCAATCTAGACACAAGAACACATCCAAAAATTTCAAGTGAATGCCAAATGGAAAACTTATCGATCTTCCCCTGTCTAGAACAAGACCAATACATCATAATGAAAATCCCTTGTGTAAAATTTCTGTTAAGATTTTTTTCAAAGCCTTATCCGCTAGATATTTTGCTAGAATTTCGTTTTCAACGGACGGATCAACAACAGGCAGATAGGCTGTCGTCTCTCCACAATCAGGAAACTGGTCTCTACCATAACACAGCCTTCTCATGCCTTGTCATTCCCCTGGAGCTCCTCCCCTCCAAAATGCTTTTCATTTTTTCTTTCCACGTTTTGCGCTGCTGTAAACTAAAATCGTCTTGAAACAATCTTTTTCCCACTTCAGTGTCAACTCCAAAAATGATCTACACATTGACCGCGTGAGACCAGTGGTTGACTCCCAGCTCATTTTTGGCCTTATAATTTCTTGTGTCGGTTGACAATTAAGAGTTTTATAGTGATTGCGGAGAATTTCATGGTGGCCCAGAGAAATGCTCCTTATCAAGTGGTTGTCATCATCCAAAATAATTTTACTGGTAAAGTAAGCTAATAAGCAGGAACTCCTTAAATTTATTGAAGGGGGACGCATTCAGCGACTGAAGGTACTCCTTCTGCATAGGGGCAGTAATTCCACAGCTACTTTCGTATTTCTCTCCCAAAGCCTGAAGTAATGGACTGACAAACACAGAGTACTTGAGGTGTGCAGATGGAATACTTAACACTCGGAGAAAATCTCGTATACCATCCACAATCTTGGTACATCTTTCCTCGTCGTCGGAAGAGACTTGTTCATCAACAGAAGATATTTCTCAACTTTGGGAAAGTTTCTCAAAGTTTGATGTTATTCTCTCAAGGAAATTGGCGTGCTCGGTAATTTTAAATGCCACATGAATATTATTATTTTAGACAAAAGGAATACCTACGAAAGGTAGCCTTCCTCAAATGGATAAGAAAAAAAACATCTAAATGAAAAGAATTTTTTACCTAGACTGACAGAGGAAGAATCAATTCGCAAAAGTCATTTTGCATACCTATATCACTGAGAATCCTGTGCTATGCTTCCGGACCGTTTCCACTCGAACAGTCCGTAAGAAGTAGTGCAATCTTGTGTGGATCTACAGGTGTGTTTCCCATCCATAATTTGAGGCAAATACTGAAATTATAATTATCATTTCATAATTCATAATAGTGAAACATAGCGTCTGTCTTCACGCGTTTCACTGTTGCAAAATTAAATGCATACAGTTTCATATGAAAATGTTAACCGACCCGGAGGAGGAAGTGCATTCATAAAGCATATTATTATAGAGAAAAATTGGGTTTACAGCCGCTGGCAGGAAGGAGCTATCCTATTATCAACATAATATTATAATCCAGCAAGCTTTCACAATCTTACCTCAGAGTATAATTCACAATGTTGAGCGCGTCTGCAGGCAAGAAAGGCCGGATGCCATAAAATGAGCGGAAAGACGTACTCCTTTTTGCAAAAGCATCCGGTTCCCGCAGTGATCCAGCTAGTGGTTCAAAAGACATTTTGTACAAGAGTCTCCAGCAACTCATTCCATTCTGAGGAATTATCGATTCCTTTGATTGCATCTAATGTAGGCACGACTTGCTCCCCGATCCATTGGACAAGCAAGGATACATTTGATTTCAACTTTTCACTTGGATGTTTAAAGTTAAACTCTTCCTGAATCAGCTCCATCGTCCACTTCCTCCACAATACAGCTATCATTCCTTTCAGCCAAACACGTGAATATTGAGCAACAATGGATTCCCAGGAAGACTTTTCTTCAAAATTCCTTGTGAGTGCGGACTCTGGATAAACATGCTCCAATGAGTTCTTCGTACTTTGTTACCATTTGCCAGAAAAGCCGTACAAAAACTCAAACAAATTCCCAGAGTCCATCCTTTTCACATTTTTGGCAACGAAGCCTAAAGTCCCTGTCTTCAAATGCTCATGCAAAGACTGAAAAATTTCATTTTCTGCATGCAGTCTCAAAGATGTTTTCATCTGAGATTTGAAAAATTGCTTGTTCTCATCTCGATTTCCATCAGCAAACTTTATCATTAAATGGGCGACTCGTTGAATGTCTCCATAATTGTACGGAGACATCCTATCCACAAAACTTTTTAGGCCTGACAAAGAAGATGATGAACAAGTTGTTTCTAAAACATTAGTTAACTTCTTATTGCAAAGCTGGATTTGAGAGGATAAAGCTTGTTCAGAAGAGCCAACAACAGGCCGCGTGGACGTCTTGCTTCATATAACCGTGGAGGAGACTGAGACTATCAGAAAATCCTCTACAAGCGTTCTATTCTTCTTTGTTCGCCAAATTTCACATTGTGACCAAGCAGTCTCGGAAAGCGCATTAGAGAGCACTTCAAGGTTTTTCCGAATCCGGTACACTCGTGGCACAGTTTGTGATGGTTTGAATCGGCCTACAAAAGATCAATTTATTTCATTATTATTACGCACGAACAGTTGCACACTGAAATGCAACATTCACTTCCTTTTTTCATATGAAATCTCAATATTCTTTACATATTTCTTTCAATTTTCCAATTTTCGCAATGATATTTTCTTTCACACTAAACGTGTGATGTTTTATACAACATGAATGAAGCATTTATATAAATACCCTACTTATGTGGTTTTACAAAGGTATAATGCACGTACAATTGTTTCTCATTTTGATCCCATTCTCGCAAGATGTTGTCATCCAACCGTTGGCAATATCCTGTAACAACTTTTTGAATTTCAATTTTCTTCTCTGGATCCATCATGATCTTGGCTGCGACTTGGGATTCTCCTTCCTCATCGATATACGCGGAAGAAAAGGCATTCCATTTGGCTTCCTTGTAGCCTATCCCGTTTTCCATTTGTATTACCATTTGCCTCCAAGTTGATAACATTTTGAAAAACTTGTTTTCTTATCCTTCACCAAACACCACCTGCGAAAAATTCAAAATATGTGTAGCAAGAACACAAATTGTTGAAAATCTACATGGCCGCGATTATATTTTTAAATATGCTAAAAGGTAGGCATAAAAGGTATGGAGGAAATCAATGAGCAAAATTATTACAAATGCAACAACTTTCTCCTCCCGATCCCGACTTTCATATAAATTAATAGCCAAAGTGCAACCGAATCTTTGAAAGTTGGTCAATGCATCATAAATCATGTACTGACTGGTAAATTGTCAAAGAAGATATACTACAGACAATGAGAGTGCAGCCAAGTGGAACATTCCGACAGACAGACGAATTCGGTGAAAGCAATACTTTCTAAAATGTTTTCACTCATGTCCTTGGGAGTTCGCGAAATGCTGAAAAGAGTGCATATTGTGTGCTGACGCAGAAAGTAGCAATCCTTTTAAATAAGCATAAAAACCAAAAAACCGCCTTACCACAAGCATATTATTATTTTATAACCAACTATGCGTGGACCAAATGCAAAGCATTCGATTATTATGTATATATATTAGTAAATAGAAATCCGTTAAAATATGGAACCTTTGACATACTATTTGGCAAATCAATATAAATCATATCCCTGCTCTATATATACTTAAAACTACCGTAAAAAAGGCAAGTGGAAATCTACATATTATTAAGTACATATCTTAACGCAGAGAAAGAAAAAATGAAAACCATTAAAGCAAATACTAAGAAAAAACTAGTAAAAAGGATAAGCTCATATCAAGTTTAAGTACCCGTCAACCACTAACATTCAGCGTGCTGTGCTGCTCACCGTGTGCAATGCTCAAAGTCCCGTTCCAATTACAGAAGCTTTCATTCGACATTTCTTTCCTTTTCCCCTCCTTTCATCCACGAAGAGACACAGACAAATATAGACTACTCCGGCATTCTATCTCTGGTGAACAAAAACAAGCAACCTTATCAAGCAAAAGGTAAAATAAGCAAATATCACAAGTCATAAAAACACCTTATTTTCTCTGTTTACAACCAGACTGTCAATATAGCTTTCTTTTCTTGGGCCAGGAAGTTGACAGGTTAAAAAACTCTAATAGCAATGATGATGACATTATTAAAGTTTTGGAATCGAAAACTGAATATTTAATATGAGCACTTTCAACAAGATGGTAATATAGGAACAGGGATGTGTGTATTTCTGTATGTCGGGTAACTGGAAACCTGGTTTTAAAAGGAGAAAGTACAGTTCTGCATTTAGATAAAAATAGTATACGTTTTAAAAGGCAGTAAAAACTTTTTTCCACAAACGAATCAACACCTATATCTAGGCCGATAGGGGAACGGATTTCCTCTTTTGTATTAGGATGATAGAATGGATGGAAAAGGTATGATGATGCTTCAATAATACCAAACTCATAAATCGTGTAGATTGTAGGTGACTTGAAGAATTTCCCCGTTCTATAATGTTTACGGATCGGTGTGCGTCATGATGCTATCGAATAACAAGGAATCTCTAGAGACTTTAAAGCTCAGAGGCAAAAATAGCAGAAGCGAATAAGAGCAAAAAGCTGGGAAACTAAAGACAAGGAGGAAAAAGTGTTTCCTGTATCTTTTTCACATTTGATCAAGGAATGTTTATATGATTGCACATGGCTTGAGGAAGAGAAAGCGTTGGGAATTTTGACCGGAATGTAGAAAACTTTTATACTTTAATATATTCAAGCTTACCTGAGGTAGAACCCATGCAACCCAGGATCCTGAAGGCGATGCAACAACCTGATGGATTTCACGATGCAAATTTAGTATGGCCGCTCTAAGCCTAGGATTACATATCCTTTCTGTTTTGAGGAAGGCATCCAAATCGAATACACTGATCCCAAATTCTGGCTCCAAAGTCGGACACACGTCATCTAAAGTCCAGGGGAAAGTTCTCATTGTTTTCACGAGAATTACGATACTTCCTCTTCAGTGGGAATTGTGCTGGCGGCACCTGTACAGGAAGTACCAGTTCGACCCTCCATTTCAAACCTAGGTTCTTGTTTGTACAACACAGAAATAGAAAGAGAATTCCACATGAAAATTTCAACTTCGCAGCTCCTCATGGCCCTGGAAATTCCGTCGAACACTGGATCCATTGTTAAAATGAGACGAATATTTGGGTGTGGCTTGATTTCAATTATTTTACCGTCCAGGCTCCCTCGTTCTAAAAGAAACAAAGATCCATGAGCGAGTTGAGACGATCCAAAACAGCGGCTGAGCATCGGTTTGTCCCATCAATAAGCAACCAAACAATTCCCAGTTTGCAATGACTTATGCTGTCGAAGGGAAAGATCCTGTCTGTATCCACGCTTTCAAATGCGTTTGAATTTGCTCCAAATCACTGGTGATTCATTGGAGGTGATGTTTGACTATAGTACTCTTATCTTGTCTTTCACCAGCCTCATGATATCCATCACTTTTCCCTCGTTTCGTTAGAGAATTCTGAAGGTGCGACAGGAGTGGACTTGGGAATGTGACCTCCTTCTTTGACCAGTCTCAACCATTTTTCCTTCCCAAGATCAATGTACTCAAAAAATGATTTGCATCTTAAATAAGCTTTTTGGAGAAAGTCGACTCCATCTTGGATTCGTTTTATCTCCTCCGTGACCTAAAGTTCCATTCGGTGTTAAATGAGAAAGCTTATTGATGCTCTTCCATAAATCCACCAATTGCCAATCCAGTGCACGAGGATAAGGATAAGTTGATGAGAGGGAATCAGTGGATTTCTTTCCCCGACAACTTCAATTCGTTGTTCGTGACGTTTCCCCTCCATCTCTCCGTAGTCAGCAGATAACAAAACGATTTTCTTGACAAATCGTAGGAGTAAGCCGCACACGTCAACACATGTCTCATCGATTTTGCGATAAATGTCCGCCTGAAAAATGAACAAAGACAATACATGTAGCACATTATGATATGACACACTATACTTTAAAAGGGAAAGCAGAGAATGAGAAATGTATACCCATCCACACCAAAAGCAGTTTTCTCATCATCCTGAGGAAAATTAAGGCGTACAAAAAAGATGAGTAAAAACGGATGATAAAAACGAACCGTCTAGCTTCTGAAGTACCAAAAATATCGCAGGCGTCTGCACTTTCACATGTACATTTTGTCTACCTATATAGTAACATCGACCATAATGTCCATACTGAATAGTGAATCAGTTTACTTCCATATTATAACCAAAGTATGCTATCGCAGTTTGTGTGGTATTTTTGGTACTGGTATGCTAGATAACCTATATGTCAATATAGCATTCAATACGACAGTCTCCTCATCTAAAAACAAGGGGAACTGACATTGAAACATCATGGATATAAACTGGGAACACTCATTCAAAGTCACCAAATACACAAAAATGTCTTTCAACCTCTTCCTTTCATCTATGCTATTTATCCCTTTTCTTCTCACTTTCGTCTTGAATTTCGTCTACAATATCACTTGTTCAAGTCCAAAAGACCCAGGACAAAACAACACAACAGCAACCCTGACAATTTGTAGCCATTTTTGGGAGATGCACGACATAAAAAGGAGTCGTAACTCTTTTGGCATATAAAATGTGGCATCTGCCCAACAACAACATCAATCCTTTGTAGTAGTCATGTACAGACTCTGCATCTTTCTGTCGTGCGAGTGTACATCCTGCTTTCACCAAATCCTACTCATTTGATACTCCCTGAGGAAACTTAAAGCTCGGCCTTATGAAATGGCTCATAAAAAGTACTATTTGTAGAATAGCATTTCCTTTCCTTTTAAAGAAAAAGCTACCACTAAATACATGTTACATCCCGTTCTACTATTTATAAGCACAAGGGCACATAAACAGCCAATACATGATACCTACTCAAATACTGATTCCTTCCGTTCAACGAAACGAATACATATTTGTATCGTAGGAAAGCATCTATCGACCCGGGCAGTCCAGCTGCTTTATCTTGACATGTTTGTTATATTTTAAATCTACTCTCTAATTGTACGTCCGAGTTAAGCTATGAAAATTCAAGAAAGTCTAAATGTGTCCATCAGCACAAGCAGAGTGAAATATGAACAGTAGCATAATATAGGTTTACACATGCTCAAGACTTTATGTAATCATCGATTCAGGAAATAACTCTTGAGCAACTCATCTTTTCATTTCATCTCTTGTGAACGTCGTGTACTTACATTCTTTTCTTTGTGTCATATAACCACTGAGTCTCCCAACCGCTTCCTGTCCGTCGTGTACCGGTTATCTCATTATTATCAAATCGTGATTTCAAGTATGTATGTAGGATACCGGATACCTATACGTATTTCTTAGTGCATTTACAAAAATACAACAAATGACTACAAGGGCATAACGAGATATACGCGATGGGACAATAAAGAAACCAATACATCCAACAAAATAGAGAAAGGGAGAGAGAGTAGCGTAGCGTAGCATATCACTAGACAAATTTTACGTGACGAAAAAGATATTTTGTTGAAGGAGGATTTGAAGTTCAGAAAGAATATACCTATGCCTACATACAAATGCATTCAACCAACCTCCACTAGTGCATGTCTCCGTAGGCGCTATACGTCGACATTCTCTTCCCCTAGAGAAGTGTCTTACATTTCATGATAAACTGATATACGGAGAAGTAGAAGCTAAAAATATATATAGGGAAAGGAGAGAAAATCCAAATAAAATACTGATTACTACTATTACTACGCCGAAAAAGGTAGTAGTAGTACATTAATACCTAAGTCAGTTGATAAATCTTATTTCTAACGCACATACAAAAAATTCTGTGAAAATGCTTGAAGAATGTCTCTAAATACTTCCATCCTAGCAGTATATTATGCCCTATTGTGCATCCCATGCAAAGAAAAGTAAAAGTTGAAGACGTTATTTTCCACCTGACTGATCACAAATCTGTGCATCACGAGCCATTACTCACATTCACTTGCATCTTTAAAGGCACTCACATTCACACACTCCTCATAAACTGTTTGCTCGTCCGGCAAGAAGAAGACTCATCATCTTACTATTCTCAGCCTCCCTTCCCACTTCAACACAGCGGGCTTTCTCTCTCTCTCTCATCTCGCATCCCTACATATACTCCCGTATAGCTGCTGTCTGTTCAAACTTACTTTTCCTTTACAAAATGAAACAGCTCCCAGAGGATGGAGAATAGAACATTGGAACAGAGAATTTAATGATGAAGATGAGGCCAACTATTACTACCACAGTACATTATTGCGCCTAAGGCATGCATGAATTCTGCATGTTCCTATTAAAGTGACATATACATACGTACATCAGGATTCCAATATTCAGACAAAATCCCGAGTCAGTTATGTACAACATCAGTGGAGAGAAAGTAGAAGCGTCAGTTGGGGTATGCGATAAATGTAGATAATTATGTACATACAAATGACTGTCCTAGAATAAAAAACGCCGCTTTGTGAAATCTATACCGTTGTAATTGTAAATTATATAATGCCTATACTTTTGTGCTGCTACTATAAGTACGTATACAACCTATGCGACTGATCAAGGTCTACCACATTGTATCTTGTCACATGGTTGACACATTAAAGAAAAGCAAACGATCCAGGTTTAGTCAGAAGATGCATGCTTCAGTTCACAATATCACTAGGCGCTAAAGTAGATTTTCCATATTATTTCATGTTCTGCTCCGTCCCTGTGCGATAGGAAACCACAGAAAGTAGTAGTTTAAATGAGAGACAGAGACTGCTTGAAATGGTAAATAAGAAGCACAAGAAGTTTGGTTCCTATCAATCCCACCATTTTCCTTCGTATCTAATAATATCTATACTATACAAGAATAGAATCACGGCAGATAATTTATTTAAGGTTCACTTGCTTCGCAGCCACTGAGCACCTGATGTACTTACAAAAGTATGCACAATGCACTTAATTACTGATTAAATCTGCCTGAGCTGAGCGATTTACCTTTAGTCTAACTTACAATTGATGAACAAGGACCTGTAACTTATTGTTAGTTTGCCTTCTAAGAAAATGTCTGTCTGACAGTAGTCATTTGTTTCCTCAGAAGTGGGCTGCAACGGCCAAATCACAATTGGCGAAAATTTCTTCAGAAGTTAGGATAGACATAATCTACATACTCAGATCAACGTTATGTGCTAGGCTTTTTACAGGAATTCTTTGTTGTAAAATGTCTGTAGATGAACATTCGTTTTGCCCGTTATATATCCCATTCTAACAGCATTTCAACATTAATATCTCGTTTTAACTCCCCAAAACATGAATAAAATAAATAAATATTCTCTCTCTAATGCTAATATTCAGACGAAACCAAAATGTTTGAGCAAAAAACGAACTAGCCGTCATGCAATTTGTTCCATAAGAGCAACTTCACAATTTGCCAACGAGATCTTCTGCCAATGTGCCATAAAATCGATGACCGACAGGAAAGCAGTAAAAGTGGCTGTGACGTACTAAAAGCATAACAAAGCTATAACACTGACATTTGCACGAAAGTAACAAAGACGCATAACATCTTTTCTTTCTTCTTTTATCTCCATCCTTAAAGTGAAGTATATTTTAGTATACCTAATGGCACGCATTATAAGGTGAATAAAGGTGAGGCGAGTGAGATACACAATTTACTGCAGTGCAGACGGAAAAGTTGAGTGAAACGGAAACGTAACTAACTATAAGTGCAAACATCCATATATGCATGGATTTGTCACTTCATCATCGTCATCACCATCCTGAGATGGGCAAGGAAGGAAGCTAGCATTCTAATTTGCTCTCGTCTAAAGTCAAGTCACTTCATGTTTGCTGATGCGTAAAATGGCTCACTTTTTGTCAACCACACACATGAGCATATATATCCAACATACACACATATAATGTTTTCAATAGAAAATCGGAAGTACTTTCTTCATTATGGCGACGGCGGCACTCTAACAGTTTATCTGTCTGTCAACTTGCATATGATCATCAGCTTCATGATAATATGAAAACTATAAGTGGAAGAGATGCATAACGTTTCCGATTATTATACTTTCTCCGTATGTGGTTATCATAGTGGCAAGCGTACATATTTTCAGGATGAGTATGTTTCTTTTGTCTGCGTTCACACCGAATATACATAATATTCACTTTCTCATCATCATATAAGTTGAGCGTAAAGAAAGTTTTGTTTACTTTAAACTGTTTGGTGTATTTTCCTCGCGTCTTAAGTCTTTATTTCAACCTTCCACTTTTTACCCTGCAAGGTAAGAGGAATGACTATGCCTTTCGAAGACTACAAAGGCAATATATAACGTTCCAGTTCACTTGTAGTAGTATTCTGAATCTAATTTTGTATGCAGAAAGTGGCTGGATGTGTAGCCAAGAAGAAGCAGAGAGTGGAAAAATCTAGAACTTTGCTGATCCTACTATGCCATATATGAAACAACAACAAAAAGGCAAATACCAAAGACAACAGTAATGAAGGTCCTGTCTCAACTTCTGGATGGCTTCTTTATGTAAAGACCCTCACATGGATTTGGAGAAGATATTGGCATTCTGGAGTGATTTACCTTGTCAGTGAATTAGTTCTTATATCAAGTCACATAATATAACATCTTGTCTTATACATAACTATGTTCATGATAATAATATTAATATCCCTGGCTAGACACTGGGTATATACTTTTGTTAGATAACATGGAGCCCTGCGTTAAGCTGCCTGTGTGTGGTGAGTAAATGAGACAGAGAGCAAAAGTTTTGAATATCTACAAACATTGGTTGAAGAGATTACCTGCCGTCTCGAATACCATATATATGCGTTTGCTGCACTTTATGTATAAGCTAGCTAAACATCAGAGCAACACCCTAGGAAAATTAACTGATGCGATGAAATTGTCTTGAATGTTATATAAGCGGATATAAAACCAACTACCAAGTACCATCGCCAAAATCGCATACTGCGTATCTGCCGTTCTGCTTTAAAGTATATGGTCAATGCAGATCTCCCGATAAGTGGTCCACAGTGAAACAACTTCAATATATGTACATATCTACACCAGTAGAATGGGGAGAGAAGTGAGCGAAAGAAACAAATTAAATTGTTCCAAATCTCTGTGTCCATGTATTACGCGGTATCAGGTGGAACATACTTTTTCTCTGAGCAGACTGTGTGAATATGTTGAGTGAAGTATGTAAACTGTTAAGTGCCTAAAAGTTATATTCTCTTCACTGCCAGGCTAGGTAAAATGATAGTTCTATTATTGCTATAATTGGAACATATTGAGTACTCTTAAAGTTCGTCAAGTAAATANTTTTTCTCTGAGCAGACTGTGTGAATATGTTGAGTGAAGTATGTAAACTGTTAAGTGCCTAAAAGTTATATTCTCTTCACTGCCAGGCTAGGTAAAATGATAGTTCTATTATTGCTATAATTGGAACATATTGAGTACTCTTAAAGTTCGTCAAGTAAATAAATTCTTTCTGCAAAATTTCATAACGTGTGTAGATTTTTGTTGTTTTCTTTGTCTGTAATAAACAGATATACAGTAATCTGAAACTATACAGGAATTACGATGCTTTTAGTATCCGATTCGAAATATATATAAGCCATTAGAACTGCTTGGAACGTCTGCGATGTAAGACTGCACTTACTATACGAAATCGGGTTCTTTTATATCATCATCTTGCATTCCTATTCATATATCGTACTCTCATTAATTCCTAGTTTAGTAAAAAAAAGTATTTTTATGAGCAGAATAAAAGTTTACAGAACTCTCCCCACCAATTTCCTATTTATCCAAAACATTAGGCACATACCCATATATCACATATTCATTAATTCCTAGTTTAGTAAAAAAAGTATTTTTATGAGCAGAATAAAAGTTTACAGAACTCTCCCCACCAATTTCCTATTTATCCAAAACATTAGGCACATACCCATATATCACATATTACACATATAATTTAAATTATTTATGAACATACACCCATTGTAGTATTAAGTTACATATACTTTTTTCTACTTTCTCTCTATAGCCTGCGTCGATGTGAATGTGAGATCAGCTCGTTTTAGTCACAATTTGCGACTCAGAAAAACTAGTCCGAATCAACTGATTTACGAGCGTGTGAGGAAGACATGCAAAAAAAAGATATGCTAAATGACAGTACCAGCATACATAATGAGAAAACAGGACAAGCGATATAGAATTACATAAGTATTACTTTTACTTTTGGGATAGTGTGTAGCAGTAAGAATTTTAAGTCTGCAAGCGTACACTACTATATCATTATGTTATTCTAACGTGCACTACAATTTATTATTATAACAATATGTAGACTACCAGTACTGGGGTAACTCTGATGGTATATGTCCTTGTAGCGAAATTATCATGATAAGTGATCCACCAACCAGTAAGAAGCAATGAAAATTTATTCGTGAAAAAGAGCCTGTCGTCGTACGGAACAAAAGTTAAGTAAAATGTAGTATGTAATACCAATAGTAAATATAAAAATTCAGCAAAAAATAAAAAAGACGCCACTTGGGGATGACATTTCCCTCCACTCTCTTTTCCCTTCCTCCACAATGATTTCTTCACTAAAGAAAAGAAACAAGGAGTAACCAACCCAGATGAGGAAGAGGAGGAAACTGAGTAAGAGAAAACGAAGAAGAAAACCATGTTGCAGTGGGGAACATGACTTAGCAATGAAAATATGCTTTCCTTCTGCTCTCCACATTTAGAACATCCAAGTTTCCTTTTAAAAGATAAAAATAGAGCATCAGATTTTGAAAGGAATTTACGAGATGCACGCAAAGAAGAAACATCTGGATAGGTATATAGTAGATATATTATGTACATTTTCACTGCTTTGCGTTTTCCTCTTAAGGCGTGTGACAAAAAGCTCCGTTGTGTGTTGGGGCAATAAGCGCCGACGAGACAAATTTCCTTTTGCGTATACCTCCCTCTCCTGCATATATATTTAGTGCAACTGACTAACTGGCAATGCTGGCAGCAGGAAAAGACCTTGTACCAACTACAAAGGTAATCTATCATTCATAGTAAATAAGCAACATGATTCTCCTAATAATTTAGACTACAAAAGCAGCTCGTGCATTTTCTCGAAAAATTGGTTTCTCGTTCAGCAAGAAGGGCAAATTTACCCATTTATTTTTCGGAAATTGCATTAAAGTGTGTGCGTCAAAAGACCGCACAATTTTACATAGCATTACACTGATATTGCATCTCTTCCGTCTCTCACTTTTCATGCATGCTGGATGCAGTATAAATTTTGTGTAAAAATTGAAGAAAACAATTGGGTGAGAGAAAAGGCTTTCTTCAAACAGCTGCATATTTTTCATAATAATAAAAAGGAATAAATACACGAAAAAGGTATAAGAAAGTGGAAAGGGAGAATATAAAAGTGTCATCTGGGGAAAGGGACTTCATTTACAATTAGATTGGTCTTCATTCTTCCAAGTAGCTATATAAGTAGGTATCGTAGCATTCACAAAAGAGAGAAGTACATATGAACCGAGGTATAAAAACGACACGAAATTTTACGCAATAGTAAAGGTGAACCTACTGGGTTGCAGTTAAAGTACCAATGTATGCATCAGCATTTGAGTGAATAGCTTGGATAGGTAGAGTCAGCGTCGAGTAGGCTTGAGATTCCCATGAAATTACTACACCAGTTCCGCTCTAAATTCATCTTGTATGGCTTTGAACAAAGAGAAGTGAATATGGCTTTCATGCCGGAGATAGTAAATTGCTTATCATTTTTTGAGGCATCAAATCTGTAGCAACCGTTCCAATTGCCTTTTCCAGTTACGAGTATTATTACAACATTTTTAGAGTAATCAGTCATTCCTTTGCCATGCTCTGTATCATTTTCACGAAAAAACTGAAACTTTTATGTCAAAGCATATAACAGCTACAGCAGGCCTCTCATTTTTCCCATATTAAAACGAGCAGAAGAAGGGTGAAAAAAGCATTTGCACGCATTACGGTATGACATATTTTGGTTTATTTGCTGAAGCTGAAAATTAAATTTTTGTTGCTGTACTTGGTAGAATACTACAACCGCTCAGTTTTAGTGTGCATCATGTATCTATCTCTATATTATTTGTATACAACACTCACTCCATGGCGTAGACGGTTTCACCCGTTTCCGCAACCAAATCTGGGAAAAGAGGAAATTAAATTTTTTACTTGTAGATGGTGAGACTTTTTTCACATCGCATGAAAATGAGACTTCATATTTTAACGAATGTGCATAAATGGGGTTATGTTTTCGTTGACAAGTGGCAACTAGAAATACATTGCGACTAGCAATGTTAGTATTTTATTTAAATGTGCTTATTCCCGTAAAAAATCGGCTACACATATGTGTGCATATTTTCAGTCTAGTCAAAGTGAGAGCATTTCAGCTTCCTTTTATCTAAGGTCACTTTTCTATTCAAGCAACTAGCTTTAATTAGCTCCTTGGCTCGACAAAGAGAATAATATGGTACCGAAATAGATTTAGTTTCTAGAAATATAGACGGATGCTTTTCTGCAGTGTCATCAAGGCGGTACTCAGGCAAAATAACCCAATTAACTCGTTAGATATGCATAAACATTATGATGTACGAAAATACTAGCTTACGTATGGAAATAGGTTAAAAGTACACATACCTACCCAAATACTTAAAATTGTGCGTGTCTAGTAGACTTCGTAATCACAAACAATTGACACACGACAAATACAAGTCATCAGAAGAGTAAAAGGCAATTTCACGGCCAGGTTTTCATAAAACTTCAAGTTTAAATTGACGGTACAACGTAGAGGATAGCTTGAAACTTACACGTAGATATGAAAGATTGTGATGATGACTATTTAACAAGACAGGAATAACGAATCATTTACAGACTAATGATGTTGTATGCTGTCTGGCCTTACAAGTCTATAAATATCAACTTTTCGCGTAGATCCAAATGGAAGGCAAGTGGAGCATTTGATGACCCGAGGAATGATCTAGCTACATATCTTGATGTTAAAGATAGACTGAGTTGTAGAAAGCTTACTTTAGGTATTTTGTACAAAATTATGTTTGTTTCGGATTTATAGTTTTATCTGGAATAGCCTAACTGTTGACTGCTACACGATTGCGTGCTCAGAGTTTGTGAAGAAAATTAGAAAACTTGCTTCATTAATACATTACCAGCATCGGTAGCATGATTGACCTCACACCAATATTAACAAACTTTCACAAACTTTACAAACATAAATAATATTATGCGTAGGTATATAAATAGATATAGATTCATATGTCGTCATATGAGTATGGTAAAGCGAACTCAACTATAATTCCTTGTTCAATAGTATTTAATACAATCTTTCAGCCAGTATCCCTGTCCAGGGAGTAGAATATCCACAAGTGTGTAAAGTACATATTATGAACATTATAGGTAAGCATACAAGTACGAAACACTTTTTTCTCAAATTCCCACTGATATTAAACTTTTTCGATAAAACAGTGTATGAGAGTCCTAGTCCTCCCTCAACTAGTAGAGAGCCGGTGCTAGTGAAAGGTAGACAAATGTGACATTCCCATGCATGAGTGTGGTTTCAGCTTACCAATTCTCTCTTCATACCTTATTTTTCTCTTCCCTGGGGTAGCCTGCTCACCCAACCTACATGTAGGCATATATTTTAGACAGTTTCACATGTTCAGGAGTTTTTTGCAATTCCCAAATGATTGGATTGGAGCAGGAAAGAAGGTCACACACAAAACTTGGCTTGAATGAAAGGTTTTGTTTGGACTACTCCGGGACTGGTCTAGCAAACAGCGGTAGTGACATATGTAGTTGATAAAAACTTCAGTCAGCGGGCAAGAAATAGGAAGTGGGATACAGTGTGTTTCCAGTAAATAATTGCATTTACTGGAAGAAAGTTGTATTGACTGATTTGACTCAAAAACTTTTGTTGATGGTAGAAATGGTTTCCGTCCTTTCGTTTCTCTATCTATTGGAAGGAGGTGGTAATATAAACACCTCTCTAATTTAGCGGTAACTAGTGGCTCCACGATTTCCAAAAGAACCAGTAGCCATCATCAGAGAACACATTAAATTCATACTTATTGTCGCTGTTAAAAGAAATTTCTGAATTCCTTATTTGCAATGAACAACCAACCAGCTCAGGTCCATATGAAAACCAAATGATTGACTGTAATTGCACCCAGATATACACAATCGAAAATCAAAAGATTTATCAAAGCCAATAAGATTGTTAAAACTAGCTCGACGCAAAATAGTATAGCAAAACAGTTAAAATTTAAATAAATGACAAGAGACCACTGACAGCAAATGGATAGAGTTAGCAACACCAACGTTTGGCGTACCTTTCTTTCTGCTCACATGTACATACATAGAATACATGGTGGTGGGTTTGGATACCATAATCGTTTGTCTCATCGTCATACACGTGGAAATAAAGCAACAAAGCCAAAAATTAAAATAATTAAACCAACGATCCTCATCCTAATCAATTAGAAAGAGTCTGGGGCCTGCCTCTGTGAGATCCTTGTCACCACAAACCTAAATTAGGGCTTTTCCGGTTGGAATCAAAATTCAACTTGGTATAGTAACTACACTAACATTGAGTACATAAAATCTGAAACACCGACAACCGTCAAAATGTAGGGGACTTACTCATAATTCATTGGTATATGCTTGATTATTTACGCTTCTCTCCTAGTTCTCCTATACCACTTTATCTGTGGGCACATATTTTACTTCATAATCCGCTTTCAGATCCATCCAGTTCGATTAATATTCAGTATGCTTTCATATCAACATTTCACTACGATGTTGCGCCACAACGTTTGCATGTGTTGATAATAGGCACTAATTTAATTTATGATTCATGAGCATTTAACATTATTTCAATTATTAATCTGCATATTTAGTAGATAATGCTGATATGCATTAATAGTATATGATATTATAGCCAATGGAATCGTATTGTCATCATAATCAATATCAAACCAGACTTGAAGTAAAAGCTTTCACTTAAAACTTGGTCTACTCAATTCATAAGCAAAGTTCCTATTTTCAAATGTACACGTTGTGGTACGGAAATGCATACCGGAACTTGAATAAAAGAGATAGTAAACGATTTCCATGAGATATAAACTAAATGCATCATTTCAAGTTGTAATCACGTTTCATGCCCTCATCATTACAGAAATTAGACGATTTTATAGTGTGGTTTTACCAGGGGAATCATATATTGTTTTGTCCTTGCTTTATATACATGGGACTGCATTTTCGCTCCAATGATTTCTAAACGAACAGATCATTTATGGATGACAACGAACTGGCAGACACGTTGGTTCTTCATATGCTTATACACAGAGAGATTCGGATGCGTGTAAATTACTCGCCAGACCCTGGTTCGCTATTTTTATAACAAAAAATGAAACGCAACAGTGGATCCACTCGACAGATTTATTCTACATTATTGTTAGACTAGATGAAACAGTAGGATTTCACGAATCAACTACTCTGTACAATGAAATACATACATCGATTTTCTAAATCAAAGTGTATCTATTTGATTAAAACATGTACAAACGAATCTCTTTGAGATTTGAGGAAGCTGTCAAAATGTGTTACACTCCCACAAAAATTAAGATGAAAATACACTTTCCCTATTCACCAAAGATAAATCAATACACAACTTTCACTTTAATAGTTTATCAAATATGCTTGATGGATCTGAGAACTCTTTCATCCAAGTGTATACAATATCTCAATCGGTTTATTTTTGGACTAAAAATCTCAGAGTGCTTGTATCATTGTAAACGAATACGTTATACAACTTTAATCACATTAGTTTTGATCTTCATATCATATTATGATACCAATATCACTCCATTATTATACACAATTTAAGGATAATACAAGATAAAAGGTTTATATTCATAAATATTTTCGAGCACTTATTTATTGCTTTTGTGTGATGCTTGCGAACCGGAAATGAATGGAGCTTAAAATGGTCATAGTTCAGGCATTTGTTCACAAGGCTAAAAATAACAGTAACAAGAACACAGACTGAAGCAGATCATAAAATGCAACAAAACCGCAAAAGTTTATGTTGATCATAACATATAATATAGATAGCAGAAAGTGAGCAATAAGTTCTGTGAATTCGTTGTTTGTAATCTTCTGTTTAACACGATTGAATATCGAGCTTTACTATTTCCATTTCCTTCACAGAAATGTGCAATTGATATTTTAATGCGCACATAAAATATCAAATAATCACATCAATGTACTTTTAAGTTTTAATATCTAATATGATACAAGTAAAACAACAAACCTTATTAAAATATATATATAGCTGTTTTGTTAGAAGGATTCTCTTTAAATGTTCATCAACATGTAACTGTACAATTTATGACATACTCTAGGCTCTGATACCTACTTCAAATCCTTCATTTCGGTGAAAATGGTGTCATGATGTTCCAATAGCATCACAAAATCACAATATATGATTTCACCGTTTTCCATAATATTTTATTTTATACCAAAATCCCAGCAAGCTATTTACAACATTGTTAGTAAATGACTTGACAAGCGATCTCCAACTAATCTGATGTATTGATAAGTATGTGAGATTATCTTGTTAGCTGCATTCTTACAATTGGACTAGCAAAATACTATTGCATTTGTTGGCTAAAAATTAGATTTCCAAAGGCGACCAAAAATCCGTGAGCTTTCACATAACGCATGATATTTAACTAGACTCAAAATAAAATAACAAGTTCAAAGCTTACGCACTTGACTGACGCTTGACGGTCCTTAGAGTGCTATTCAAAATACGTCCGTGTGCATAGAGAGGTAAGTGTACCGGGAAGAGCATATATAGGTAGGTAGGTATTGTATTATATGTAAATTAGATAAAATTCGGAGAACGGGTATTGCGAATTTTTTGGTTAACCACAAACTCGCCTAGGTTCGATTCACTATTTAAAGCGATGCGTGATGAGGGTGGAAACTTTTAGTCCATTTATCGGTTAAACTTCACACGGTGATATATGATGCATGTTTAGTTCTGAAAATAATTGTAGTGTTTATCTAAATATATGTACATGTGAATGGAAACTGTAAAGCAATAAAAATATCGCTTTTGCTATGATTGTATCAACCACAATGCATATATGCTACGGTCATTGCTAACGAAAAATGTATTTCTCTATGTATGTTACTTCGGTAAGTTATGAAAGCATTCACAACAAAATTATTCCTTCCGTAGTAAAATATGTGGAACTCATTTACACTCATCATTTCTGACATTCAAGCTTAAGATTCGGATTTCCCCCATTCCATTTTTCCATCCGTAGGCTGTAGAGGAACCCTCTTTTCTCCAATGCATGTGGTCCTCAAGTAAGAAAATTCATACATACATATGCATGAGTCATGAGTGATTCATTATCATACCAAAATCATAAATAAATATTTCATGAATTCGAAAATATTTTTGGCACTAGTACCAACTTTACAATCTCATTGATGTAAGTACCTATGTCTGCTTACCTAAGTTTATTTTGTGATTGTAAGAACGCATGAATATGCGATGCAGTACAAAGTAAAATAATAAAAGAAAATAACTATGAACAGTACTCTCTTCTTTTGAAACTTTTAATCTTTCTACTTATAAAATTCGAGTATACAGCAAGAAAGTGAACCATTGTTATATATCATTGTAAAAATTTAAATAATCATTAAATATTGGACTGGGTAAAATGATACCAGTTGCAGTTTTGGGGAAGATTTGACCGAAAAAATGGTTTGTTCCAGTAATCTGAATGGTGAACACAAAATATGTATATCGTATTGGTCGAAAATTGGACATAATATGTGGGCAGAAGATTGCTTACATAGACAGACAGACGGGCGAACAGACGTCATGCCTCGCAGTGTTATGCTTTCACTAGTTACGCAATTGACATGTGGGTGTATTTAACATTGCGGAGGAATATCCCGAATAAACACATACAACAAAGCTAAAATTTAATCATATCATTCTCACATGTCACAGGTGTTGTCAAAAAATCTAATGGCCACCATATCATCAACCTGATCACCATAAAAAGCAAGAGCAACCATCTGCTGGACTCCATATTTTTTTCTGGTTTATTTCCTACTTCCCCTCCAACTTGTGATCGTGTGATGAATGGTGAGGGATATTTCCGAGAGGAGATCTACTGAAACAAGAGATGTTAGCGTGCGTATAAATACAATCTTTTACTGCTTACTAGTCACTTCAACCTTTCAACAACCACAAAATTCCTTTGTCTTCATCGTTTGATGGCTATATCCTATCATAGTAAAAAAAGACAGTCAACGTATCCATTGTATGTACTTCTCTTTATTTTATGCCAAACATTAAATACAAACAACGGTGAAAAGGAAGCTATGTGCCATATCCACCTTCTCATGCGATCAAGAATCGTGTCATCAAATCCGACCAGAGCCAAAAAACGAAGGGGCAAAATGCTCTCCTACATGCAGAGTGAAAGTATACCTTAGTGAATTTCATCGCATCTAATCACGCAAACCATCATTCGCAAAGATGAACAATGTACATTATTTAAACTGGCAGCCATTTCATTATTAGTAAACGACTATCACCCATCACACCATCAACTACTTACTTTCTTTTGCTGCCATATTGCTTTCACAATCTGATCAAATTACTTTCCCCTTCACATCAACAATCTTGAAAATGAAAATGACCCGCAAATTTTCCGTCCCTAGTACTACCTTAACAGTCAAGTAAGGAGCGAGAATAGGTATATATTTTATTTTATATTCACGCATCTGAAAACTCTGAGTAATAAATGATAGGCTTGGCATTGTTTCTACAAACCACCTAGGTTCCCTTTCACCGACGTCTCTCATTATCGACCTCGCAAAACCAGTTAATGAGATTATACTTGTCGGACAGAAGATCCTTACCACGCAAAAACAAAAGTGGCAAGATAGTGACGGTGATAGCTGATGTCCTCATTTAATGGTTACATACTGCTCTATGTGTTTATACGTAGGATTACACAAGCTCAGACAGCTAAAACACCACTGGCATTTTTGACATTGATTACGTTAACGCGATTAAAAGAGTAAAGATCCTGCATGAAAAAGTTGGTCAAAATAGATAGGCTATGTACGGTTCAAACCATCAGCATCTAAACAGAAGCGTACTCGAGTCATGTGCGGCAACGTGTTAATGAATACTACCCACGGCTACGAAAAACAGTTTTCAATAAATATGAGAGAATTCTCATAAATGATTCTAAAATAAGATTGCATACCGAACTCGAAGAGCTTGCAAGCTGGTTATCTTAACATGGACGATTAAAAAATTATTTTCTAAGGCGGATGAATTATCATCGTCATGTCTGTTAAAAATCTTCATGATAAATATTAACGATCATGAAAAGCCCAATGTAAAATTATACAACATACATACCTTGCTGAAACAACTAAAGGAGGAAGCATTGAAACAGTAAAGAAATTCTGAAATTTCTCCTTGAAAAAATATAAACTGCCACAACAAACAAGCAATCACAAGCGAGCCAGTAAATTCAAACCAACCAATGAAACTTCTTCAGCTGAACCCTCAAAAATTAAACAGGTTGCAAGATTGCTTGTATGGAAAACCAACACATAATACAAGCCCTCAAGCTATGTCTTTTTAAAAATACATTAACATGACAGTCATGGGGAAAGTTGAGAAACTACACAAACAATTTTTTACAAGTGTGTTCATTCAACTTGGATACATGAAACATACAGTATGCATCATATTAATGTGATATTATTGCCTTTTATACCCAAAGTGATAAAAGCAATTCCGAAGCACATAAAAATAATAACAACAACAGAGGAGCCCATTTGCGTTGTTTAGTTTGGGCTTGTTTGTTGCCCGAAAACTAGAACCATTACCGCATCCATTCATCTTTCCTAAAAAATTTCCCTTGTTCTTTCTTTTCCATATAGTAGCTATATTTTTTATTTTGCTACACAAGATGCAGAATCTACGTCAACATAGTATACAAGGGAGGAATAACGATATAAAAAATGAGTTTCATCTCGCATGCAGACGTTAGCTAAGTAAAGCAAAATCGGCTTCTGTGCTACCCATTCATTTTGTGTAATGCAGTTATATACGCACATATAAATGTACTAAGGTTGACCTGGACCGCGTGTGTTCATCATTGAACATGTGTGTATCAAAGCTCAGTTTGCTCCTTGCTGCTTTCCCCTCGTTTGCTGTCAGCCGGTGAAAGTTTCCGTACAGAAGACATACGTCAACCTGAAGAGAAGAGCATTTTCTACGCAAAGAGGGAAGATGCGTTCAACCCATTTCCCTTCCTCTCAACCAAACTACTTCATATGAATACAGGTTGCAATTTCTACATAAAAAGTATTTTTCTTTCTTTCAGAGGATGAGATCTTGTTGTTCTAGCATGATGCCTACTAACCTTTCTATTGCTAATACAAAAATACCCGTTATTTTCTCTCTACACACCGAGCGGCCCAATACACACATGTACTATATACACGTATATGTACTAACTTTCTCACGAACCACTATATTGCCCGCTTACAAGAGAACACATGAAATGAGCAAAAGAGAAAGACTGCCATGATTTTTTCTACTAAATTACCGTGTTCAATTTTTGGACTCGGTGTACCATGACGAGAAATTCTACCGGCTAAAGGAGAGAACATACACCTTACTTATAACAACAACAAAAAGCTTTAGCGTAGATTCATGGCTTACGTGAGAGTAAAAATATTTTACGATATCTCTGTTTCTCCAGCATGCAAGATGATTTAGCTCATTTTTTCTACAGACATCCCCTGCCGGTTTTCCTAACTAGTTTCTTTCCACAGAATGTACATTTAATATGAATCCGTGTATGCATCACTTAAAAAAACAGAAAAGAAACCCGTGATGATAAATACGAAGAAATGATAACGATCAAGACATGATACCATCTTTCTCCAATATGATAAGAAAAAGAAACATGATATACTAACAAAGCTACAGAGCTCATCATGAATGACAGACCAACTTATTGCCCATAGGCAAAAACAACTTTCTATTAAGATGCTGATCTCTTAATGAAAATATTGCATACGACTGCAGCTGTCAAAAAGTATTTTTTTCAGACAAATGATAGAAAATGTAAATCAGAGTTTATCATTGAAATATATGGAGAGCTACAGCAGAAACATTGAGTACTGACAAAAGAGGTTCACCCTGCTTACATGGAAGATTGTAGGAAAAATATTTCGCCCAGACAAGAAATTGTATTCGTGCAAAGCTAAAAGAAAGATAATATACTGGTACTTAATTACGAACATCCAACACCAGTAGCAATCGTAAAACTTTTTCTCAAGAGTAATTGACTAGACACAATGTGTGTGGGTATCCTTTCCTAATTGCTTCGCTATCTTAAATCTAGTTGCTACACAGTCAACCGTAGTCGTCAGTAAAATCATTTTCTATAATGCAAATGGTAAACATTACATTGCATTTGCAGCTTCTCTATCGTACTTTGGAATAAAAAAGAAAACTCAGCACAAATCATTTTCTTCTCTTTTTCACACACGTTTTGCAAACGAGTGCTTTTAAAATGTATTACATACTTACATGTGGACAATATTATATGTACTTACATATTATGTACATTATATCATATGTAGGTTTTGTGTAGACGTTTTCATTTGAGCTTACGCATGGAATAATGATCCAAGACAGTTTGCTGCTGATATTGTTGTACTCATACATATGGTAAAAAATAAATCTTCACTCAGCACAAAATCTTTATTGGAAAGTATTTCACAGCAGGTCACAAATCTATCAATGTGGATCTACGATAATGAACTGGAGAAACGCCCCACTGTGCAAATGGGACGAAAACGAGCGACGCAAAGTTTACAAAAAAATCGACGAGACTATAGTGGATAGTCTATCTATTGCAGTAGTGACGCATGGCATTTCGTTTTCGCCAAAAATAACAATAAAACTGCACGAAAGCGCGATATGCACGTAGTGTGATACTGAATATTTTACAATAACATCGAAATGTGAACGAAAATAGACACGACAGGAACAAAAAATACCAAAATATATTTTAGGAGCCATGAATATCACATAACGTATTTTCTCATTTGTTACAAGCAATTTATATTCAAAGACAAAACAGGAAATACAGATAATTTAATAAGAACAAACAACCTTTCAAAATACAATTGTCAAGCTCATTAATTTTTTTCTAAACTCCCAATAACCTCATGAATGAAATTCTGCATCAAACATGGTTAAAAAATATTCTCTCTACAGGGAAAGGGTACCTCTAGCTGCAAGCAAGTACAAATGATTGTAAAAATACATATTCCATGTAAAGTGACAGACTGGCCAAGGGCGTCTGCCATTCACCATTTCAAGAAAAACTACTACTGATACAAGCTGAAAACTGTCAGATTGACTACCAAACAAAAGAATGACAGTTGAATCTACTGGCTCATTTAATTCAACAACCGAGGTTACACAAAACATTTTTTGATGATACAAGCTACCCTGACGGTTACGAAAGGCATGCTGTTTGCCACCGTGACTATATACATGAATGAAAACTGCATTGCTGACTGAACTGTACTACCTTGTCATTTATTTTTTTACTTGTTGAAAAAATAACAACATACAAGCAAAAACGTGACACGAGATAACAAATGACAAAGCCTCATCACAGAGGGCCGGAAGGGCTACAACAAACTTTCGTAATTTCCCCCTTTCCATTTCTTCCTCTCTTTATTTCTCAACATTCGTCGTGTACCTTCATTTGCCAAAATGAAAAGAGATGCTCATATTACATTTAATATACCTACCCGATATTGAACCAAAAACAAGTAAACCGCACAAAAAAACTAAAGAACAATGAGCTCAGTTAGGGATCTTTTCTAATGAGTAAAAAACTTTTGTCATTTGCCCTTGTAGAAGCAATATACACATTGACAATAAATATAATGGAGTTACAGCAACCTGCTGAAGACCCTGACGAAAATATCGTATATCCTCCTTTTCGTTCTTTGAGTTTGTTTTGTTGAGGTAAGTTACAGGCATTAAGGTCAAAGATTCTGCCAATAAGCCGTGTATAGTTCAATCCTATTTACCATACGTCTCTATTTATAGGATTTTACTACTTTCCCTTACTTTTTCTCTCACCAAACTTTGTTACAAGTACCGGCAATAACTTAAGCTCTGCTATTCGGGGCGTGTACTACTATTGCTTACTCTTAACTTGCGTCAAGTAGTAAACCACTTCTAGACAATCTGGCACTTTTAATGGTATAAAACATATATGCCACATAGTTTTAACGTAATCCATATGTACTTTCTATTCAATTATCGTCTCTACACCCAATAGACCATGTTTAACGTATATTCGCCCTCGTCATTCTGCTACTTCTATTTATATACAAATTATGCATAGTGAGCTTATAATAATATACATAATATGGGCCAAAGTATATGCGTGGGACTGAGTGCCCTTATTGCTGTCATCCACTTGACTTTCTCCCCTCACCGTCTACCTTCCTAACAAAAATGATTGTTTAAGCTGGAAAAAACAAACAAACAAAAACTTCTTGTCCAACGACGATAAACGTATGTGCTCCGATGACGAGTCTTATAAGAATTTCCTCTTGAGTGTGTTTATATAAACAAAAAGAGGAAAACGTGTTTTTCTGTCTGGTTCATCATGATGAAATTTTTCAGCCAGAAAGCTAGCAGCATTCACTTTAGCTTTCATCTCCTGCATGCACACATGCATTGATATTCACTTATAGCGTCCTTGCTTTGTGCAATAAGGGGTCTTATAATTCCATTCCACATTCCACCTATCAACTCTTTTCACTCTCTGCTTCTCGTACATTGCTGTTGTGCAAACGTAATAAAATATAAAGATCCGCGGTACTAAAAGCAATAAACTGGATTCAGTTATCAAACATCAAACCCATTAAACTTGAGAACCACATTTTCTCACAGTATTCTTCACCAAGAATAAAAGCTATAGTCTGGTCTGAGGGAGAGACGAAAAAAGGAGAATAACAAACCGTTTCTCAATTAACTGTATCCGGTTCTCGGAATTCCATTTTCCAACTTTTTAGGTAATTCGAACCATAGTAAGGAAACGTGTGTCTTTATGTAGCCTTCCTTCTTACCTCTTTATTTTTTTCAACAAGAGAACTATACAAATGTATGTATGTCATCTTTTAGTGTTTCACTAGTAAAAAAACTTTCCCTGTACATCAAATGGCGAATTCTAGTAGCTAATAATATTACTACATGTATTTGAGGATCCTCAAACCTTGCGTGGACATACTGTAATCTTCGAAGATTAAATAATGCTATCGAGTTAAAAATTAACCATATTATTCTCCCCAAGTATGACCTCGTTTTTCAAGTATTTTCCACAAAATGCTTTTTTTCAGCAATCCAGTGTCTGCATATAATTTCCCTAGTTTTCATCATTGCTTTATCAACACTATCATCATCTTCCTTTCTTCCTTTCGCTTTCCCCTTTCATTTCTCATGGTAGGTTGGTTAGTAGTCTCCGCTTGGAAATAAAATTAAACATTTTCCACAGCTTCCACTTTTCCTCCACACTTCCAACGTTGGAATGGACAAATAAGCGTTACGACAGCCGTTTCGTGTTCCGCTTTTGTTTATATTCTTGACGCTATAGCATCTGCTTTAAGCATTTTCTCGTATGCATAACCAACCGGCAGTCAGACTTTTGAGAAGTGACTGGCAAGTGAACATAATGTATAACACATTATAAGTCGCCAAGCCAAGTACACCTATAGTTGGTACATGGAAGTGTTGTGTGCTTTGTTATTTAGCAAAAAAATCTACTCACATACCAGGAAAATGCTGACGTAACACTACCTATTTTAGAGAATGGATATTTTTACACGATGAACAAGAAATGTAGAATGTCGGTTGGTTTTTACTTACACCCAAGTATATGCTTACTTACTATGCAAAAGTGTAATGTCAAAATGGAAGAGAACCGCGCTCTACTTTTTCATACATTTTCCCAAGCTCCAGTTTAAGTCCTGTGGCATTTTATTAAGCAAAATAGACGTTGCATTTTTCACTATTTCTGGCGTGCAGTGTCTTCTTCAATCCTTTCACCACTGTTACCGATATACACAAGAGCTAACGTTAGAATATGAAAGTCCATTTTCACCCCTTTCTCTTTTACAAAGCAACAACATTCACATGAGTTGTGCATGTATACAGACATGTCAAATTAGCATAATACAATAACCAAGCCTCCTTGTTTCGCATAGGTGGTTGTGGCCTTTACTAAAAAGAACTCTCCTAACCTTGGATTCCATGTTGATGGTATATTTACATTTTCCCCTAAATTTAAGTAAACTTACACAGATCGCATATGCATTCATCGTAAACTTGACGGAAAAGCATAATCTGAAAAATTGGTAGAGAATATGCATTGACACTTCACACAGCACTTAAACAGTACCTTTTACTGTGAACTTTCTCTGATCACTTGTTTTTTTTTTGTTATTAAACCTGGTTTAAAATTACCTTTCTTTTCCAACCTTCATTCCGTAATATTCATTTTAAATGGTTAGTATAAGCAAAACACGAATATTTCGTACTACAATTGTTTGTTTGTTTTTGCGTATAAGTGCATGCATCTTATCTTCGAATCGGAACATGCCATGTCACGTTTTCGGATTTCATTGATGGTTTTGACGTTAGCTCACTGTTTCTACATTATTCTTTAAAAACAGTGACTCACAAAAGTCACGTATATAGTTCGACGGGGACCTTTCACTTTCTATCTTCAGAATAATCAGCACAGCAAAACCCCTGCTTTCAACAGATCTAATAGGTTTACCATGAAAGTGAAAGTTGCAACAAAGAAACTCTTTAGCAACACGTCTATAGAATATGGAAAAGCTGTATGTGTCGTTGTGAAACACTCTACTCGAATTTTCTAAATAATGCGAATCACTTTACTTTGCCGAAAAGGAAAAAAAACTTCAACAATGCAAAAATCACCGGGAATCACCATTTATGGAAAAACAACTTACACCTTCTACTTGTCACAATACTTCTGTACCGTTTCTTCAGAATTCTAGCAAAGAGAAGAAAGGTTTTGGAAATAAGAATAATACAATTGAAAGAAAGACATACTTTATGTAGTCAAGTATTGAATATAGTCAAGTGGAATCTACTTTGGGATCATCTCCAGAGAAAGCTTATGTTGTTTGTTTGGTGGAATGGTAGTCAGTTCAACAACATACACCATCATCATAAAATAGTAAGTACATAATGTACTACAATCAAATCTAAGCATTATGACGCACGTCTAACTTTGATTTTTTTTTCAAATGCCTTCAACGTGTCGGCGGTGGTGGCCCCTTTTGTATACATTATCTAAAATAAAAATAAACAATTCTCCACAGAATTGAAGGGGAGATCATGCTGAAAAAATTGGAAAAATGAGTAGCCAACCTTGGAAAATATCTTCCGAACTGTTTGGCCCTCGTCCAACACACTTCACTGCACTGAACACAGACACTCACATACATATATTTCGGCATATATGTACATATGTACAGAAACCCAAATAGCAAATAAAAGTTAATATAATGTATACAAACGTATCCAACAAGCTATACATGAATATAACCCCGACTTTCACCTCAAGCATACGGTGGTCATTTCCTCTGTCGAAAATACGAAAATGCTATATACTATAGCCAATAACTATACTTCCTGAATCAGGAATCCTGATGCAATATGACTGACTTCAAGCAAATATCGTAAGACTAAGGAAGAAATGGATCACCCGCAACCACCACAAAGGTCACCAAACCAACCTTACAACTAACAATAAGTGCAGTGCTCGATTGACCCCTAAAGTTTCACCCTTTACCTTCAGCATCATCACCTCACCTGAGGCAATTTTCGTCATATATCAGATACTAATATGTAAGGTACAATAAATACTTACGTAGGTTTGCTATATACATACATTCTGGAATCCAATACGCGCATTTAGCCTTGCTATAATATAAGAATAAATACTGGAAGGGTTTACTTTAGGTCAACAATTAGTGATGCTTCTTAAAGTCCAGTTTGGCAATAAATAATTGTGTATTCCTTGATCTAATAAAGCTTAGCTTTGCTATGAACATGGAAATGGTAGGCATAGACTACTAGGCATTCAGTTCTTTCGCAAGACTCGGTCCACAATCACTCCAGTCATACATTTGTTGCTTTACAATACAAAATTAAATTTTGAGAATCAATACATTTCTTGCTACTAGCATTGCTGTCTCCTAAATAAGTAGAAAAGATAAAGAAATCTTATATTGTTTTCTCTGACCAGTATTTTTCTTTCTTCCATTTATCTACTTTTTCAATAAATGTAACGCTTTGTTTGAAAGATAAACGACCTTTCTCGCGACAAGACGAATGTGACATCGTAAACAGTCTTAAATTCCTTTCATACCATTCAGAGAGTAATGCTGACGGCTGTGACCAGTCAACTGGAGAGTCAACAGTCTACATGGCGCATTACATTTCCAGAGATGAGTGTTGAAACTAAAAACGAAGCCCAAAAGGGAAGACCTAACTAATATATGACTACACACGGTGAATGGAGGAAAGAATGGTCAAACATGTGTACTTTTCAAAATACATTTAAGGCTGATGAAACTCCGACCGAAACCACTGCTTGAACCTCAAATCCAGTTTTACCATTTGAATAGCCACTTTTCAGCCATAGTACGCATTAACGTAATATCTGTAATAAGGTGTATAGAATGGGTAAGCTATGTGGATATTTATCACGC
Source organism: Coecobrya sp. COE2 (assembly GCA_027743765.1). NCBI lineage: Eukaryota > Metazoa > Arthropoda > Collembola > Entomobryomorpha > Entomobryidae > Coecobrya > Coecobrya sp. COE2. The sequence continues at coordinate 2,260 of JAHZMV010001101.1, read as the reverse complement.
CTATATATTGGCCATTATGGAATTTCACCGAACTGTCTACACATTCTTTTGTCATGAATTGAGACAACTTTTAGCTGTGAACTGCAGCCTTCACACGAATAAATGAACTAAACTATACGCTTACAATACGCTTGCCGATGGTCATGAAATGACTCACGAGTTAATGTCATGAGTAAGTAATCGGGCGTTTTAATGGATGGTGCAGATCTGGCGCTGTCTATACAACTTAAAACATTATACACGGAAACCACTGCTGCCTATTCATCGGTTGTAATAGATGGCCAGTATCCATTAGATTTTTTTGCATATATATGACATATAGAAATTTTCATAGCAGCTGAACCCTCCAAATAAAATACAAGCATGTGAATAGTCAACATAAAATGCAGAGTACCTAGAGATGAAAGACGTTGACAAGAGAAACTAGTTTGGAGAAAGCAGGGTGGTGGAAGAAAAGGAGCAATGAAATACAAACGAACGTCTGTTGTCTTGATGTACCAGACGAAAGGACAGAGAAGGAATGATGTGAAATAACTGCGTGCTGCTGAGTGAAAGAGAACAAACAATGGCAATCTGTTCTGCCCGTCTATTCTTCTCGACTACCACACATCCGCATCCGGTTTTTCCCTCTCTGCTTGACAATCTAACAGAATCCAATGAACTCTAAAATCTGTCTTTTTAAGTTTAAAACAGCAATTTATGCTGCCGTCGTAGTTTGAATTGTGCTTTTATTCTTGAACAAGGGAATAAGTTGGGGTTATAAAATGATCTTTGCAAAGGGAGTGAGAACACACGTGTTCATTTAATATTTACTTTTGGAATATTCTCGTGGCCAAAATATCATTAAAAATTCAAAGCTTCACACGCCTTACGTGAGCTGAATTTTAGAGTAACACGTAAACAACCCCGAGTAAACTCTGCATGTTCAAAGAAAAACAAAATAATTTAGCCCATTTTCATACAAATTATTATTCAACCCGGCATATCACAGCACCCATTCATGTCCATCTGTGTCTTGCCTAATTAAGTCGTTATATTGGCTGAAGCTGACGGTAAACGAAAGAAATTGTTCAAGTCATTTGGCATTTGCCAACTGTTCACCACTCTTAACCTAATTTTCTTGCAGGGACCACCTGGGATTCTCATTTAAAAGATATTACAGTCAACCAAGTAGACTTTGGCATGCTGTACTGTGCGACTGGAAGTACATGCAAATAACGAAATATAGCAAAACAAAATGGATTTGGTAAAAAATAATAACTTCAAAGTGGAGTGAGTTATCATAGAAAATAAGTCTAAAAGATATTATTTTTATTAGCAGTAGAAGTGGTGAAAGTAAAAGTATATGCTTGCGTAGTCAGCTTCAAGGATTATTCTATTGCCTTAAATATAACAGAAGAAGAAGAATATAACGTTGCATTGGAATTGTGTTAAGCTATGAAGAATAATGTATATTATGTAAATGGAATTCCTTATTTTCTTAAGATCCGAGCAACGAATATGTGCCTAAAGAATTGCTGAAATATTTTCAACATTCCTGATTATAATGCTAGATCAAGTTGAAAGAAGTGTTTATAATATAATATAACATTATTATTATACTTATATCTCGAAGATAAAATGGTAATATCATCCTTCCTTCCTTCTTACATTTTTCTCTTTGAAATCTTTACTACAATGACATAATTTTGCATAAGCTTGCCTTAAGAAGGAATTATAAATCCATACATGCGCAGGTAATACTACATATATTTCCTTTCTGATTAAAAGATGAACAAACAGCACGATTTGGAAGTTGTTTTTCCTTGTTAATAAAATTCGACGTATATGACATGACAAAGGAAATTATAGTAGTGAAAGATCTTTTAGGCAAATACATATACACAGTTCCAATTCCCCTTCATAACACCCAGTCTTCGCAATTCATTGATGCAAGTAAATTTTTACAGAAATCAAACCTTCCTAATTACAGTAATGGTAAAACCTGTAAAGGTCTTAACAATATAGAAATGCATGGTAAACTTGAACTATTTTTAAAAGAGATACCTGTACCATAGATCCGGTCCAATTAATGAAAAAAATTATAAAATTACTCTACAACTACAGCCACTCGGCAATGAGTGGATAGCGTTCTATTGTAATCTTAAAATATACGTATCCTGCGAGGTCCAGAGACCAGAACCTGACTAGTGTCGGGCGCCAGCTTTATGCCTTCGGATACTTAATGTATATTTTTCTATTATAGCAATGGTACATTATA